>PVKS010003845.1:0-14088 GCA_004027875.1 Aplodontia rufa
CACTGAGTGGTTCAAGCCCTGGTGCCCCCCAAAAATATATATATATAAAAAGAGAAAACCCCATATCTTCATATTTCAAAACATTTCAAAGTATAGAACTATTTAACAGAGAATAAGAGCCCCTAGCAACCACTGTTAATAATTTAGAGTATATTCCTCTGGATTTATTTATATGTCAACACTGAGGTAGTATAAAAGTAATAAAGATAGATAGGAAAGGAGACAAAAGGGGAGGAGAGCGAGAGTACCTATAAATCTGAAAAGCCATGAACATATTTACTCCCCCAATCTTTATTTTCCTATGACCTGTCACTCCCAAATTTCTGAGAAATGACCGGGTCTTAGAGTTTCTGCAAATTCATTTGTCTGTGAAAGCTGCCTCATCTTGATTAGAGATTAAGTGCTGTTAGCCTGCACAGTGGATCTTCAGATTAAATAAAGCAAAGGGAGTTGGATTCTAAGAAACCTAGGATATACGCACATTCTAAACATTATCTAGATAGAAGAGACGGTGCCAACCTGAAGATTCTAGGAGAAAACCAGGCCACCACCAACCCCCTGCAACCACCAGACTGTGATTCCCACAAACCTTCCCATGCCCATCCTCACAGTTTCCTTTAAAAGAAGAGATCCCGGGGCTGGAGCAGTGGGTCAGCAACATTGCGCTTGCCTGGAATGCACAAGGAACCCAGCACCACACACGCAACAAAGTGTTGGAGAAATGAAGGCCAGATGAAAAAATAAATAAAACTGATTCTCTCTTTCTCTCTTTAAAAAAAAAAAACACCCCAGCTGGGTGCAGTGGCAAATACCTGTAATCCCAGTGGCTTGGGAGGCTGAGGTAGGAGGATCACAAGTTTAAAGCCAGCCTCAACAATTTAATGAGGCTCTAAGCAACTTAGCAAGACCCTGTCTCAAAATAAAATATAAAAAGTGCCAGGGATGCGGCTGAGTGGTTAAGCACCTGTGGGTTCAATCCCTGGTGCGCTGCCCTCTGCTCAACCAGGAACTTGAGAGAGAGAAGTTGGTGGAAGGAATCGGTATTATTCAAGATCAGCCCTAAAGAAGTTAGAAGAGATTTCCATTTCAAACCTCTGTTTTACTCTGGGGTAGTGCCATGTGCCCATAATCCCACCTTCCCACCTACTTGAGAAGCTGAGGCAGATTTTAAGCCAGGCTGGGCAACTTAATGAGACCCTGTCTCAACAAATGGGGAGGACTGTGGATGAAGCTCAGTAGCAGAGCACTGGTCGAGCATGCGTGGGGCCCTGGTTCAATCCCCAGCACCACAAAGGAATAAAAAGCCTCTGTTAGGTGGTTTCAGGGAACAAAAAAACATTTTTAGGAGAAAAAGTGGGGCGCAGGTAGACAATGGGGAGGAAATTCACATGCTGGGTGGGGTCTTCCTCTCCAGCGCTCCCAGAGCATTGCAATGAACCTTGACTTCCTGGGGCCAGCACCTGTGTTTCCTTTGCAGACAGACATGCTCCTTTTCTGCATTTCCATTCATAGCTTTCATGTTGGTGAGATGACAAATGCTATTTACCCTGGAACTAAAGAAAGAGAGGGACAACCTGGCATGGTGATGCATGCCCATAATTCCAGCTACTCTGGAGGCTGAGGCAGGAGGACTGGAAGTTTGAGGACAGCCTGAACAAGTTAGTGAGACCCAGTCCTTCAAAAAAAAATTAAAAAGGGCTGCGGATGTAGCCCTTAAAGAAAACAAGAAGAGGGCTGGAGCGGTGGCTCAGTGGTAGAGCACTTGCCTGGCACGCGTGAGGACACAGGTTCGAACCTCAGCATCGCATACACAACTAAGTGTCAGGAAAAAAAAACATGAAGAAATAAAGTTGACTCTCTCTCCCTCTCTCTCTCTCTCTCTCTGAAAAAGAGAAAACAGGGAGAGTAAAATATCATGTCCCTGAATCCTCCCTTTCTGTTCTCCAAAACAAATTGAGGGAACAACGAGAGCAGGAGTTGGCCAGGCACATACTATCGTGAAAACACTGGTTTCCCCTTACACGCCCCGGGATTTGGGCACGGTGGTGTTATCTGTAGAATGTACACTGGAGTAGTTGCTCCTGGGATGCTGGTCCTACAATTAAACTAACCTAGTTCATGGAGATGATGTCACTGCTTCTGCAGCCTAGCATATAAAACCCTTTCAGTGGTGAGAGGTGAGGAACTGGTGTCACCGTGGAAAGAATCCATGTCCCTCATCCAGCTGGCTGCCACTGGACAGAACAGCACGAGGGGCTGGAGCGGTGGCTCAGCGCCTGCCTGGCATGCATGAGGACCTGGGTTCCAACCCCAGCACCAAGTACACAATGAAGTGTTGGAGCAACGAAAGCCACACGAAAAACTAAATAAAATTGTTTCTCTCTTTCTCTTTCTCTCTTACTGTCCCTCTCTCTCTCTCTTTTTTTTAATTAGAAGTATATAGAGATACAATTGAGGGGAAAACATTATCAATCCAACAGTAATCAATGTATATATACTTTGTTATCCAGGGGTAGTGCCAAAACATGGATGACCACTTTGGGTTTCCCCTGTTGCAGTTTCCCCCAGAAGAACTCATGCGTTAAATGGGTATCTCGTGGAGGAATGACATCTGCTTCTGAGATGGTTCCCCCATATTCCCACTCTCCAGTCTCCTAGGAGTTCTTTATATACCCTCCCCGTCCCCATCCCCCTCCCTACACCTCCAAGTATCCTAGGGAGCCATCCCCCTATTACTCTGAAAGTCATTCAATTTGAAGTATTGTTAGGTTAGCCGTCAGCCCTACTGCTTCCCCATATATGCTAGCATCCACAGATGAGAGAAACCATTCGGCCCTTGAGTCTCTGAGATTGGGATACTTCACTAAGCATAATTCTTTCCATCTCCATCCATTTGATTTCAAAAGCCATAATATCGTCTTCTCTAATGGCCGAGTAGTATTCCATTGTATATATGTACCAAAGCTTTTGTATCCACTCGTCGCGTGAGGGGCATCTGGGTTGGTTCCATAGTCTAGCTATAGTAAATTGAGCTGCTATAAACATTGAGGAAGCCACATCACTATAATACGCTGATTCTAAGTCTTTTGGGAAAACACCCAGGAGTGGGACAGCTGGGTTGTAAGGTGGTTCCATCCTTAATTTTTTGAGGATTCTCCACACTGCTTTCCATAGTGGCTGAACCAGTTTGCAGTCCCACCAGCAGTGTGACAGTGTTCCTCTTTTCCCACAGCCCTGCCAGCATTTGTTGTTCGTATTCTTCATTTTTGCCACTCTAACAGGAGTGAGGTTTTGATTTGCATTTCCCTTATAACTAATGATGTAGAGCATTTTCTCATATATTTATGGACTTTCTGGACTTCCACTGGAGAGAAGTTCCTTTTGAATTCTTTAGCCCATTTATCGATTAGATTATTTGCGAGTTTGGACTTTAGTTTTTTGGTTCCCTGTCTTACTGTCCCTCTCTTTAAAAAAGGAAAAGAAAAGAAGACAGCGTGAGGAAGAGGAGGTGCCATCTGTTCCGCCTGCCACCACTGGCTTCTCCCCGTAAGCATTTCCCAATAAAGCCTTATGCCGTGGATGCATCCCGGCACGAGCCTAGCCACCTAACCACTCCAGCCCAAGCTTAACTTTCACGGAACTTGGTGAGTTGTGAATTCAATTATCACATCTAATTAACATACAGAAGAAATGCACTATAACCTGTTACAAGCATCCCACCATAGCCAGGGAGTGCCCAGAAAAAAATGGGTTGGGTTTTGTTTTTGAGATGGGGCCTTATTATGTTGCTCAGGCTAGTCTCCTACTCCTGCTCTCAATCAATATTTGTGAGTGGATGGGTGGCCTGTGCCATGGTGGCCAGTTAGAAGTAGCTTCAATATGAAAAGTACTTGCAAAGACAGGTAAAACAATATAAAAATACAAGACGGGTGTGGTGGCACACACCTGTAATTCCAGCCGCTTGGGAAGCTGAGGAAGGAGGATCACAAGTTTAAAACCAGCCTCAGGAAGGACCTGAGCAGCTTAGCAACTTAGCAAAATCCTGTCTCAAAAAAAAAATTTTTTTTAAAGTGGGATGGGGCTATGACTCAGTAGGTTAAGCGTTCCTGGGTTCAATCCCCACACATACACGAAGGCCTGAGTTCAATTCTCAACAACCATGTAACAAAAGATAATTTAAAGATTAAAGAAGAAATTATTATATCAATAGATACAGAAAAAGCATCTGATAAAATTCCAGAAACATTCATGATAAAATCCTTTAACAGACATGTGTGGTGGTACATACCTGTAATCCCAGTTACTCAGGAGGCTAAGGCAGGAGGATTGTAACTTCGAGGCTGGTTGGTCAACTTAGTGAAAGTGTCTCAAAAAAAGACAGCGGGGGCAATGTGGGAGTGGGGCGGTGGTGGGGATGAGGGGAAGGGGTCAGGTCTTGAGCTGGGGTGGGGTGGGGTGCAGTGGGTTTACCAACTCAGTAATAGAGCTCCCTGAGTTCACTCCCCAGTAACACACACACACACACACACACACAATCTCTTAGCAAAATGAGAATAGAGGGGTAGAGGGGAATTTGCTCAGCTGAATAAAAAAATCAACAAAAGCCAGCAAACCACATCACATTTAATGATGAGAAGCTTGAAACTTTCCCACTAAGATCAGAAGCAAGGCAAGTGTGTTTCTTCTCACCACTTCTTTTCAGCATCATTCTGGAGGTCCTAGCAATGCAACAAGAAAAGAAGAGGAAGGAAATTAAAGTTTTAGGATTGAGAAAAGAATAAATAAACCTGTCTTTGTACACAGATGACATGACTATCTATGTAGAAAATCAGAAAAACTCTACAAAAGAGAGAAAAAAAAAGATTCTTGAACAAGCAAGCAATTATGGCAAATTTTCAGGATACAAGGTTTATATACAAAAGTCAGTTATTGGTCTGGGGAATGTAGCTTGGTGGTAGAGTGTTTATCTACCATGGATGAGCCCCAGGGTTCAATCTCCACTACCAAAAAAAGCAAAACAAAACAAAAGTCCATTGTGTAATTATACAGCAGCAATAAAAAACTGGAAGCTGAAATGAAAAATGTTACCATTAGGTCCGGTGGTGCAGCTGAGTGGTAGAGCTTGCTTAGCATGTGTGAGGTCCTGGGTTTGATCCCAAGCACTGCAAAAACAAAATAAAACAAAATCTAAAAACCACATTATCATCTATATTAACACCTCCTAAAAAGAAATATTTAGGTATAAATCAAATAAAATGTGTATAGGATATGTATGAGGAAAAGTACAAAACTCTGATGATATCAAGGAAGAACTCAATAAGTTGAGATATATTCCACGTTCATGGACGGGAACATTCAACATTGTCAAGATGTCAATTTTTCCCCACTTGATCTGAAATATCAACACAGTCCCAATCCGAATCTCTGCAAAGGGCTGGAGAAGTGGCTCAGCAGTTGGAGCACTTGCGTGGCACACACAAGGACCCGGGTTCAAACCCCAGCACCACATACACAACTAAGTGTTGGAGAAACAAAGGCCAGATGATGAAAAGCTAAATAAAATTGACTCTCTCTCTCTCTAAAAAAAAAAAAAAAAAAAAAAAAAAAAAAAAAAAAAAAAAAAAAAAAAGAAAAAGAAAAAAGAAAGAAAGAAAGAAAAGAAAAAGGAACTGGTGAATGTAACTCAGCAATAGAGTGCCCCTGGGTTCAATCCCCAGTATTAGAGGTTGGGGGAGTCCTAAACTTAATGCTATACACACAGAACACACGTGCCTGTGTGCTCACACAAACACATCCCACCACATAACTAATACATATTATATATTAGTTGCGTGGTGTTATATATATTATATGCAATATATATGTTTATATAGATGAAATAAATACAGATCTTAAACTTTTTGCAAAAGCTAACTCAAAACGGGATCAGAGACAATGTAAACTGCAAAATTATAAAACTTCTAGAAGATTACTTAGGAGATGCTGATGAACTTGAAAACAATGATAACTTTTTAGATATAATTCGAAAGGTGCAGTGTTTGAAAGAAATAATTGATAAGCTGGAGTTCATTAAAATTCAGAACTTCTATTCTGAGAAAGACAATGTCAAGAGAATGAGAAGGCAAGCCACAGACTGGGGGAAATATTTGCCAAAGACACAGGCATCTGTGTCTGTGATTCTGACAAAGAACTGTTATATACAAAGAACTTTTCAAATTCAATAAGAAAACTAACAACCCATGTATGTGAGAGAGAAAGAGAGAGACTAGCATCTTATTTTTTAAAAGAGAGAGGGACAGTGAGAGAGAATCAATTTTATTTAGTTTTTCATGTGGCTTTTGTTGCTGGGATACCTTCGTTGTGTACGTGGTGCTGGGGCTTGAACCTGCATACTCTGTGCATGCCAGGCAAGCACCGTAACCGCTGAGCCACTGCTTTCACCAGAGACTGGTGTCTTGACTTAGGATCTGGATTCACACAGTCTGGAATCAAATCCCAGATCTACATTTTCCCAGCTTTACATTTCTTTTTTTTTTAAGAGGGACAGTGAGAGAGACAGAGAAAGAGAGAAACAACTTTATTGAGTTTTTCACATGGCCTTAGTTGCTCCAACACTTAGTTGTGTACGTGGTGCTGGGGTTTGAACCCGGGTCCTCGTGCTTGCCAGGCAAGCACTGAAACCGCTGAGCCACTGCTCCAGCCCCCAGCTTTACATTTCTATGTCTGCTTTCTCTTCACGAGGGAGATGGCAAAAGAAAGCAACGCTCTGGACTCTTGTCAAGACTCCATGAGATGAAGCACGCAGAGCCCTTGACCCAGGGCTGGGCCTACGGCTGCAAGAGCTCAACATTAGCTGTCACCTTTGTTTATTATCATTCTTCTCATCAGCACTGTTAGTCAGCTTTTCACCACCATGACAAATACCTGAAAAAACAACTTAGAAGAGGAAAGATTTATTTTGTCTTACAGCTTAACAGGTTTCAGTCCATGGTTGGCTGACTCCTTTGCTTTGGGCCTGAGGTGAGACAGAACACCATGGTGGAAGGGCACAGTTTAGGAAAGTCACGAAGCTCATGGCACCCAGGAAGCACAAAGAGAGAGGAAGGAAGGGCCCAGGGAAAATATTCAGCCCCCAGTGACCTACTTCTTCCAGCCATACCCCACCTGCCCACAGCTTCTACCACCTGGCACTTGTATTTTTTTTTTTAAAGAGAGAAGAACAGTAAGAGAGAGAGAGAGAGAAAGAGACAGAGAGAGAGACAGAGAGAATCTTTATTGAGTTTTTCACGTGGCTTTCGTTACTCTGCCACTTAGTTGTGTACGTGGGTGCTGGGGTTTGAACCCATGTACTTGCACATGCTGGACAAGCACTGTAACCGCAGAGCCACCGCTCCAGCCCCCACCTAACACTTGTCTATTCGGCTATCTTGAGAGCTTGTCTGAGGGTTCCAGACAGGAAGCTCGGCTACTCATACAACCTTGATCAAAAAGGTATAAATCTTCTGCAGTGCACAAATCTGAAAAAGATCTTTAAAGTGATGTGTGAATGAAGTTTGGGAAACTTTATAGTTGTTCTATTCAACATGGCAGCCACTAGCCACATGTGACTATTTAAGTTTAAATAAATAAAGGGGGGCTGGATTGGTGGCTCAGCAGTTGGAGCACTTGCCTGGCATGCACGAGGATCCAGGTTCAAACCCCAGCACCACGTACACAATTAAGTGTCGGAGAAACAAAGGCCAGATGAAAAAATAAATAAAATCAATTCTCTCTTTCTCTCTCTCCCACTTTAAAAAAAATAAAATAAAATAAATAAATAAAGGGGATGGTCATCAGATACAGCATTTACCTGTCATGCTCAAGGTCCTGGGTTTGAACCCCAGCACCATGCACACAACTAACTGGCAGAGAAACACAGGCTGAAAAAAAAATAAAATTGATTCTCTCTCTCTGTTAAAAAAAAAAAACAGACAAAATGTTTCTCTAGGACTGGGAAGGTGGCTCAGTAGTAGAGCATCATTGGGTTCAATCCCTGGTACTGAAACAACAACAACAAACCCACAATTAATACGACATTCTAGCCAGAGTGGCTAAAATGAAAAGTACTGACAATATCAAGTGCTAGTGAAGACATGGAGCACCTAGAACTCCCACGCATGGTTGTGGAGGGTTGGGGAATTGTTAAAACACTTTGGAAAATCATTTGGCAATGCTATTAATATTCAATATATATACTCTATGATCCAGGATTTTCACACCTGGAAATATGCCCAGGAGAAGCAAATACATATATTTACCAAAAGCTGGCACATTCAAAGCAGCTTTTTTTTTTTTTTAGAGATTGAGGGACAGGGGCTGGAGTGATGGCTCGGCGGTTATGATGCTTGCCTGGCATGTGCAAGGACTCAGGTTCGAACCCCAGCACCATGTACACAACGAAGTGTCAGAACAACAAAAATCACATGAAAAAACTAAATAAAGTTGATTCTCTTTCTCTCTCTCTCTTAAAAAAAAAAGTCTGTAATTGGATACAACTTAAACGTCCATTAGTACTAGAATGGATAAATTGTGGCATATCTATAGGATGGAATGCCAGAAAATCATACAAAACTTGTGTATGGTAATAGAGCTTATAATACTGGTGACATATGGAGGGGAATAGTGATATTGATTTTGAGCTTGCTAGATGCAGGAAATGTTTAATATTTTGATGGGGTGGTGGTTACATGGTTATATATCATGAATACTATGTATACATATGTAAAAATCTCATCAAGTTGTATACTTAAAATGTGTGCACTTTATTATCTAAGTTATATTGTAATAAAAATAAATTAGTAAATGAACACCTAATTAAGGGGCAGTAGCCCCCACGCACGAAAGGTGGTTTTATATCATCTTAAGTAAAAATTTAAAAACAAAATTCTTCCTATACACGTTAAAATATGTAACTCTGAAAATTATACCTATATACTTTTTAAAATTACTCCTTGTATACTAGGATCTCAAGTACCACATTTTGGTTAAGGCATTCCTGGCACTCTGGGGGTTTTATAGGAACTGCTGCTTGGGTGCTGGCAATCCAAGGACAGACTTTGGCCAAGAAGATATTGCATAGCTAGGATTATGCTTTGTCACCAGCCTGAGCTGGGGTTAAGGAATGCCTAGGCTCAGCTTTGAGATACATGCCAGCAAGCTTGAAGAGGGAAACAGCAATTTGGGAAAGGGGACAAAGAAAAAGGGCCAAGGGCAGATTCCTTGGTGCTGTGGCCCATAGCCCAAGCCTTGGTCTCCTGACCTCACCAGAGGCGCAACAGATGTGAAACAAGCCAATTGGTTTCCAAATGGGAATGTGCCAACCATGATTTTTGCTGCCCAAGGAATCAATAATAATAATTCTTTGATTCATGTTCATCGTGTTTTATTCTAAAGCACTTTACCAAAAAGCCCCTTGGCTCAGCCAAGAAGTTCAGCGCCAGAAACCAGAATACCTGGACTCCAGACCTTTGTGTAGAACACTTGGAATTTCCATGGGGTCTAAGTTTCTCCTGCTGTAATTGTGGCAAGTGACACATGAGGAGATTTACATACTATTAGCAAGGTGGGGCTGTAAATGTAGCTCAGTAGAGCAATTGCCTAGCAAATGAGAGGTCCTGGGTTCCACCCCAGCACTGAAGAAAAAAAAAAAGTGGGGAAGTTGGGACTTCTGATTCCAAAAGCTTTGTTCTTTCCCAGTCAAAAAAATAAAGTGAATTCAGTGTCCTGCTTTTAGTGCAGTGTGAGATGGCTCGATCCTGCACAAAATGCTCTGCGCACATTCCAAGGGCAGATCTGAATTTGTGGGGATGTACCATGGTGTGGTGGGCAGCTCTTTAACCAAAACCAAAACCAAAACCAATTAATGAATACAAAAATAAATACAGGCCTTAAACGGGCCCTGCAAGGAAAGGACCTTGAAGATTAAACTTCCTTAGTATCCTGGTTAATCAGCTTCTCCTATATGGCATGCCCTCTAAAAACCGGATGCACCAGATCTTGACAGCGTTTCCCTCTCAGTGCAACGTGGCAGAAGTGGGATATGGAAGTCCTGGGAAAGGAATCTCTTTTCTCCCAGGAGACAAGAGGAATTACAGCAGCAGCCAGGCAGTGCGGGGATGGAAAAAGGCTTTGTGCCAGGGGACAGTCCAAAAGGGCTATGTGACCCAGCTGGCTGAGGCGTAGGCAGCAGCAGTGTTGGTGTGGGAGACTGGCAGCCTAGAAGCCAGGAACTGTGGGGCTGCCCCAGGAGCGATGGCCCAAACCGTGGAACCACTGTCTTTTGGTTCCCTGAGTCCTGTCCTGATAACCTCTTCTTTGAGAAGGGAAGGCGGACAGACAAGCCACAGCCGAGGGCAAGGGGAGGCTGGAGGGTGGAGGGTGGTCCCCGCCCTTGACTATCTTTCCCGGGCCCGCAGGATGGTGGACTGCGCGCGGCCACCCGAAGGCTTCGGGACTGCAGCTCCGGCAGCACGGCCGGGGTGCCGGGCTCCCCTCGCGGCTCCCCGCCGCCGCCGGGGGGCTGCGCCCGCGGCCTGCTTTCTCAGGGCTGGCCGAGCCTTTTTGACAAGCTGATTGCGTCGCGGGGATTGGTTGGTCTCGGCGTGACGCCGGTAACAACAAAGGTGGAGTTGGAAAAAAATTAGATTAAAGGAGAGGGGGAAAATAATAATTAAAGGGGGAGCTGGCAGGGGACAGGAGGCAGACACCGAGGGGAGATGCGCGAAGCACCGTCTCCCGGCTCTAACTTCACCGCAGAAGCTCCTTCGCGCAAACCCACCGGGATGTTGCTCTTCAGACCCACGCCGGCTCCAGTTATGGAAGCCGGGGTAGGAGGGATGGCTGCTGCTGCTTGAAAAATCCCAACTCTCACCCTGACACCCCCTCACTACGACTCAGGGGTGAACTCTTTGCTCGGATTCCTCGGATCCTAAGCCTGGCTAAAGTGGGGGGCATTGCGAACAAGAGACTTGCTCCAAAACCCGGAAGGCCCTCACTGGGCTCCGAGATCCGACCAGGCGGAGTTCTCCCTCGGTTTTCCGATGTGTTGCAAATCCAAGAGCTTCTTTCTTGCCTTTTTCTTTTTATAACATCCCCTTTGCTCCCCCACCCCCGCTTTGGCTTCAGGGTTGCAAAAGCAAAGAGCAATAAAAAAAAAAAAAAAAAGGAGGGGGGTAAAAACCGCGCACACACTCAGACACACACCAGTGGCGACAGGAGTTGGAAAGACGCAGGAGAAGCAGGAGGCAGCGGGAATGGAGCAATGGGAGCGGGAAGCAGGCAGGTTCCCTCGCAAATTCCCCTCCCGCCCCAAGCCGCCTCGCCGGCCCCGGCAGGGGAGCGAGGAGCCGGGCAAGCAGATGGAGGAGTGGAGCTCGCTCTAGGCAGCGGGCTTGGCCGGAGAATGGAGGAGCCGCCAAGCGACCGGCTGATTGGAAGAGAAACGCAGAGCGATGGAGGCGGGGGTAGGAGGACGATTTCTCTGCGGGGACTGGCGGCGGCGTACACGCCCGGGTCGGGCGCTGCAGAGCTTGGCTAGCTTTCAACCCGCGCTCGCCGGCTCCAGCCCCGCGCGCCCCCACCCCCAGCCCTGCCGGCGGCTCCGCAGGTGAGTGCGAGCTGGGGGCAAAAAACCCCGAAAGTCTCAACACGCCCGCCCTGCAAAAAAAAAGAAAAAAAGCATTTTCCTTTTTCTTTTTTTATTTTCGTGCAGCCCCCGGAGCGGTGGGAGGGAAGGGGCGAGGCTGAGCCGCTTGGAGGAGGCGGAGGGGCCAGGCGAGGCCGGGGTGGCCCGAGAGGCGGCGGCGCCGAGGCGGCTCTGACGGGCCAGCGCTCGGAGCGGCGCTGCGCTGCGCCGAGGCGGGCGGGCGGGCGGGCGGAGCGGGGCGGGCGGAGCGCGGCGCGTGGGGCTCGCCATTAGCCGTCGCTCCGCTTCGCCATCTCGGGCTTTGTCTGGCGACTCGCTGCCCCAGCGTCGGCTGCGGAGGAGCTGCGGCTCGGCTCTTCCGCCCGCCGAGCTCCCAGGTGCCTCCAGCCTGCGCTTCCAACCACACACTCGGTAAGTGAGCCTCAGTGCCGCGGATTTCGGGGGAGAGGGGTTGCTACCAGCGGTGGAGGCACCGATCTCCATGCGCCGGAGCAGGCCTGGGGAGCCATGCCGGGCTGGATTGAACCGGCTCCCAGACCTGCTCCTCCGCCGGGGCCGGAGCCTGCTCGCCGCTTCCGGGCTTTAAGGACCAAATATAATCTGTTTTTGTTCTGGAGGACCGGAGATATTTTTTTTAAGTTTTGTGAGTGCCTTTCGGCAGTACAGGGACCGCGAGGTAGGTGCGGAAGCCTGGCGCCGCTATCAGCATGCGTGCGCCCCAAGCCGGTGGCTACGCTCCGGGGATGAGGGTGGGCGCCGATAGCCAGCCCGGAAGGCGGGAGAGGGGAAAAGGGTGAGGACTGGCCTGAAAGTACGATCCTAAGCTGGAAAGACTTGGAAGAGAGCTCCAGAGCAGGGCTGACGGCACCCCCGAGCTTCCCCAGCCACCGGGGGGCCCTCCGGGCACCCTGTCCACGGCCGCACCTCGGCCCTCCCTTCTGCGCCGGCCAAGCCTGTTAGTTCCCTCGCGGGTCTGGCGAGGTCGCTCTCGGCGCTTGCCCGCCGGCCCGCCTCGGCTCCGAGCCCCGCCGCCATCCGGGCGGCTGCGTGTCTCCATGCCCGGGCCCCCCCTTCGGCGGCGGCAGCAGCAGCAGCAGCAGCAGCAGCCGCTGCCGCCGCTGCCACCGCCACCGCCGCCACCACCACTACCACCACCACCACCACTACCACCATCACCCCCCTCCCCTCCTTCCTTCCCTCCGCCTCGGCTGCCCGGGTCCCCCCAGCTCCCGCCCCTCCTCCCAGCTGCCCCCCGCGGAGCCCGCCCGGGCAGGCTGTGGGAGGGAGCGGAGCCGGCGAGGCGGGCGGGCTGGCGCTCGCTCCCCGGGGGTCGGTGTGCGCTCTACGGGGAAGGACGCGCTCGCTGCCCCGCTTCTCCCGCCCCCCCTCCCGCTCCTCCTCCTCCCTTCTCCCTCCTCCTCCCCGCTCCGGCGGCGGAGGCTGCGGCGGCGGCGGGGGGTGTGCGAGCTGAGGCCGGGGCCGGCGGGCGGGCGGCGGGCGGGCTGCCTGCAGGCGGAGGGCGCTGTGCTTTGTGCTTTTCGCCGCGAGGAGCAGCAGGCAGCAGCCACAGCCGCCGCCGCCGCCGCCACAGCAGCAGCAGCCGCCGCCCCAGCGCCTCCGCCGCGCCCGGAGGAGGAGCCGCTGCCGCCGCGGGAGGGAGCTGCGGCTGTGCCCGGGCGAGCGGGGGAGGGCGCCGCCGCTCAGAGCCGGGGAGGGAGCCGCTGGAGCGGGAAGCCCGGAGGCCGCCCTTCGCCGGGTAACCGAAGCGGCCGAGACGCGCGCTGGGGTCGGGCCGGGACCTGACGACAAGGGAGCGAGCTGCGGGTGCGGTGGACGCCCGACTAGGACCCAGGGCGACCCCCGACCAAGAGACTGGGCTCGGACAGACCAGGGCACTGGGGAGGACACCAAAGCCGGGGGAGGGGAGGGCAGGAAGCGAGGCCCGAGTCGGGCCTGGCCGCGGGCGGAGGAGCCCGCGCTTCTCGGAGCCGGCAGGCGCAGTTCTCTCCGGCCGCCGGAGGGGGCGGCGGGGCCGGTGAGCGCTGCGCCCCCGCCTCCCGGCTGCCGTCCTCCCGCCCTCTCTTTGGCTCGGCTCCCCGGAGGCCGGGGCGGGGGCGCCGGCGGGGCTGGGCCGCAGGCTCGAGGGAGGAGGCGGCGGTTCCCGCCGCGGTCGCGCCTCTGCGCCGGGCTCCTCCGTGCGCGTCGGGGTAGCTGGGCGGTGGCGGCGCCTCCTGCCGGGGTGGGTGATTCGGGGGCGGGGGCCAAGCTAGGCCGCTTCTCTCCGGCTGCTCTCCCGCCCAGACGGGCGGGGACGGCGTTGGGTGCCCGGGAGGGGGGAGCGGCGGAATCCGGATCCGGTCCCCGGGGGCGGTGCGGCCGCTGCACTCCGGGGCTGGCGGCGGCTG
>PVKS010003845.1:14188-99489 GCA_004027875.1 Aplodontia rufa
TGGCTTTGACCCCGGGTGGCCGGGCCGGCGCGACCTAGGAGGTGGTTGGACAGCTGGAGAATGAACGGAGAAGCTGACTGCCCTACAGACCTGGAAATGGCCGCCCCCAAAGGCCAAGGTAGGGGTCCCGTACCCCCAACCCTTTTGAACTTAAATTTTCTTTCCTACATGGCGGCCTACGGGGCTCACCCCCTTCTAAAGGGTTCCTCCCGTCTTCATTCTCTGAACTTGGGGATGGTGACTTGAGTACGTGTTGAGCATCCTTCACACTTGATGCTAACTCCAAATTATTTGGCCTTGAGCTATAAATTGTGATTTTTCACACACCCTTCTCCCAGTGTTTGAGGGAGAAAGGGAGGCCCAAGCCTCCCTTCCCAGTCATTCTAATGTGTGTCCCTGCCTCCTGCCCTGGGCGGGGAGGAAGGATGAGGAGTGAAGGGGGGCTGCTGGGGAAACTTTTTTTTTTTTTTTTTTTAATAACAATTAAAAGGATAAGTTTTGGCAGAGGCAGGTGTAGAGAATCAGATGTTTTAGTGGCTTAAGTCCCCAAACCATGGGAAGTATATACACAACTAGACCCCTGCCTCATCCAGCAGGGATTCAGAAAGTTGGGCATGGAGAGTAAAACAAAGTTGAGCATCAAGCAATACTTGTTGGACACAGAGGGGCGAAAAGATCATGGGATTCATGTGACTCTGCTCTGCAGAAACCCTAGCCCAGGTTACCACATGCAAATAAAAATGAAGATCCCTTTTGACTTGGAGCCATGAATGGCTATTACCCCAGCTCACCTCCCAGGACAGCTGTTCTCCAAAGAGGACCCCAAGCTCTCTGAGCTGTGTTTCAGGGGCTGAAAATAACTAATTCAGATCCTTCTTTTTGCTTCCCTGGGAAGTTGATCTGAGAATACAACTTGGAATTGGGGTGGAGTCTCCCTAGAGCCCACCTACATGCCTTGCCTCCAGATGCCCTGTGTGGTTCTTCATTTCCATCCATTCGTACTTGCCGGAAATTCTTTTCTGGTCTACCTTGAGGGCTGGGAGGGAGGAGGATTGATGTACTCTTGTCTCTAATATTCGTTTCCAGCTGTGCTGGAAAGACATCTGTATGGAATGTTCTTATTGCCCACACCTTTTTAGCACTTGCATACTTAGGGTATCTACCTAGAATTTGAATTTGACAATACATTTAAATATGTTGCCTCCCTGCTTCCTTTTCTGTCTGATCGCTTTCTTATATGGCCACAATTCACTGGAACTTTATTTCCTCCTGACCCCTTCCTATAGTCAATAGGGACCCATGGCAGCCGGGAATGTTAGAAATGATAATATACATGAAGGAAGCTAGTCCTAACAGGTTTTCTACATGTGACATTGGACCAGAGTCCCTGCCCTAATCCATTGTAGCCACAGTTTTCTTAGGATGAGCCAAGCTTAAGGAAAGATGCTTTAGTTCAGATGAGAAACAATCGGGAACTTTGGGGAGGAAAGGTTGGACACTCAAGGACTAGGGAGCAGATTAGGGTGATGACATGAGCCAAATGTGATGGCCTTTCTTACCCTCATCAGACCGCTGGTCCCAGGAAGACATGCTAACTTTACTGGAATGCATGAAGAACAACCTTCCATCCAATGACAGCTCCAAGTTCAAAACCACTGAGTCACATATGGACTGGGAAAAAGTAGCATTTAAAGATTTTTCTGGAGACATGTGCAAGCTCAAGTGGGTGGAGATTTCTAATGAGGTAACTAATCCCCCCTCTTTCTGACATATGTGAATATATATCTACTCATACCCCTACCTCAACCTCTTTGACCTCTTTAGAGGGGGAGATGAAACAAATCTGTAAATAGAAAGGAAGGAGGCTGGGAGAGGTATTGTGGTTGCTTGTTAGCTCTCTTTGACCTTATGCTTTATGGGAGGAGACGGCACAGTTAACACCTAGCAGTCTGAGTTCTGCCATGGTCTCTCAGGTGGTTTTGAATTCTAACCATCCTGGGGCTTCTGTTGCCTAAGCTATTCCCAGATTGAATGAGCTGGTGGCAAGAGAGCTGCATTGGGTCCTGCGATCACCTTGTTACTGTCCTTTCTGTGCTGACTGCTTGGGCCTCCACAGTGGACCCAGGCCAGTGCCTGGGCGGTAGAGATTGCCTGTATTGTCTAACTGTTGGCCTCTTTTCTGCTCCTTCAATAAATCCAACCTGGTAGAATGGCAGAGGCCTTTTGGGAAAGGGGGCTATGCTATGGGTGGCATTTCCCAGCTTCCCTTTCCACCCACCTTCCTTCTTCCTCCAGGTGAGGAAGTTCCGTACATTGACAGAATTGATCCTTGATGCTCAAGAACATGTTAAAAATCCTTATAAAGGCAAAAAACTCAAGGTGAGTTATCAGGAGGAGGAGCACAAGGGGTAAGGGAGCACTGGACCAAAAAAGGGATGGTGGTTGACCTTCTTGTATCTTTGTCCCACCTTCCAGAAACACCCAGACTTCCCAAAGAAGCCCCTGACCCCTTATTTTCGTTTCTTCATGGAGAAGCGGGCCAAGTATGCAAAACTCCACCCTGAGATGAGCAATTTGGACCTGACCAAGATTCTGTCCAAGAAATACAAGGAGCTTCCAGAGAAGAAGAAGGTGGGGGGGCGGGGAGAGGGTGGGAACAACTGGTGCGTCATCATGGGGTGGGTAGACCTTAGAGGGACTTGGCATCATGGCAGAGTAGGGTCTTGGGCAGCCATACCTGATTGTCCCATCACAAGTGAAACTCAAGCCCAGGCAGGTGCTCAGACCAGTATTGTCCCTTGTGGACCAGTCACAGCATACTCTTCCATACAGCTCTCCCACATGTGTCCTCCTTGGGCCTGCACAGCAGTTCTGTACTCTCCACATTTCCCCTTTTGGCCTAATTTAATGCTCATAGTATCTTCATATAGGAAACCAAGAAAAAGGGGTTATTCTGATGCTTGTGGGCAAAGAATTGAGGTACAGGAGGGTTGTTTTAGGTCACAAAAGTAATGATGCTAGAGCAGGACTTGGCCTTGACACCCCAGGCTCCTGTTCCCACTGCCACATCCACATGTTAAATGGGCTTTCTTCCCCATGTGCTACAATACACATTGTCCTTCCTGGCCTGGTATTATTCCCCTGCAGAGATTAGGCACTGTCCCAGACAGTTGGAAGTTATTGACCTTGAGCAGAGGTTGCCTAAGCCTCCCAGGCAGGGATGGACACAGTCAAGGACAGCTCAGAAGCTCCCATGCAGAGACAGGAAACAATACTGAAGAAGTCCTGCAGATGGGACATGAGTACGGTGGGAAGAGAGAGAGGTAGGCAGGAAGAAGAGATAGTGTACAATGAGATATGGCTAGGGACAGAAGCTGATGAAGGTTAGAGGGAATATCCAAAAGGCACATGGGAGAGGGGACAAAGTTGTACATAGCCCTCAAAAAGTGGCACAAGCTTCCACACTCAGTGGCCCTTTTTTCTGGTTCATATACAACTGACTGCAGACACACATAATCTTGGTGCTGAACCCAAAAGTGGAACCAGCTAGGTTGAGTAACACAGATCCTTTGTGGCCACTGCCCAAACTAAGCAGGATCATGAATTGCTGGAGAAATGATTAACCCTGTTGATGAGGTTAATGGACAGTGACTGTACATACACCAACAAAGACTCACAGAATGGGAGGGAGAAGCTAAGAGGCAAAGGATCTGAGAACCAGGAAGGGATAGAAGAAACCATAGAGTGGACAAGATGCTGGCCTGGGCGACACAGACTTGGGCCTGACCTTTTCACTGCCATGACATTGCTGTGTATGGGGCCTTTGGTAAGTCATTTCACTTCTCTGGGCCTGGTCTTCTCTGTGGAGGTGAGCCATATCCGTGAGGTGTCTTCTGGCTCAAAAACTTGTCTGCAGAGAACGAGACTGGGCAGAGGAGATGGGGCTCTGCTCTGGTTTTCTGTGAGAACCACAGGGGGAAGTGAGCCACCTCTGCACTGGTTCCATCTTCTATGAGAAGCAGGGGTTGGCTTGGTCACCTTGAGCTGCTGGCCCCTTCCAGTGATAATCTTGTGATTCTGGGAAAAAGGGAGGAAAGAGAGATGGCTATCCTTTGGGAACCAGGCAGAAGATAGATAGGGAAGGGAAAGGATTGGAAAGGAGGTGTAAGAATAAGGATGTGGAGAGGGACAGAGGCAGGTGGAGGGAAAAGAGGGTAAGAGGAAGGGAAGGGAGCTAAGTGGCAGAGGGGAATAAGGGTGCCGAGAGAGGGAGGGCCCCAGAAGCCTGGAAGAAGGTAGGAAAGATGGTGATGGCTGAGGCAAGAGGAGATGGTGACAGAATTGGGAAGGAATGTGAGGGACATCGAGCCCCAGAGATAGTGTGGATGGGGAAGAAAAACCCAAGTTGAGGCAGATCTCCTGGGATATGATTTGCCTTGTAAGAATTCATTCTGGGTTCCTCTCAAGACAGTCTCCCCTCATGCCTTGAAAACAGGATTCAGCCACCTGACCCTATGGGTCATATCCAAGGGGGCACACTCATATCAGCTGCCTTGGACAGTGGGGAGAGGGAGTGGTGGGAGCAAGGTCTCCACTAGACTCATGGGAATTCTGTGATGTTGGAGAAAGGCATGGGGGAATCCCAGGCCTGCCACTGCCCCCCAGCTGACTGTGGTAATGTCAAAGCCCCTTTGCAGGACTCTCCCTCTCTTAAATGGAGAGAATAGAAGATGGGATTCCATGTCTGAAAGACCTCAATAGTTCCCACTGTCTGGTTCTCAGCCACCAGTTCTGGCATGTGGTGAGCCCAATCCATCCAAAGGCACAAGTCACCATCTGTCCACAGCATAGTGAGAGGCAAGAGAGCTAGCAAGGAGGGCTCCAGATGGCTTTTGTAGCTCCAGATGAAATACACCTTGGGTCCTTAATGACCCCATCCCCTCCTCCCCCCAGATGAAATATATTCAGGACTTCCAGAGGGAGAAACAAGAGTTCGAGCGAAACCTGGCCCGATTCAGGTAAGGCAGTGGAGCCCAGAGGAGGGCCATCGGGTGTGGCAGGAAGGCTAATGTTGGTTGGAGGAGCCTGGTGTTGGCCTCTGAAACAGGGAATGTGGATGGGTCACATGTAGACCCTAATGTATTATGCTCAGGGGCTGGGACAAGCTAGGATCCCCTGTCCCCGCTAGAAGGCTTAGGAGGCTGGCTCCGTGGGTGGGGCAGCCAGCTTTGGACTGCCCAGGAAGTGTCCCCCACTGACCCTTGCTCCCCATGCCTTGGCTAGGGAGGATCACCCCGACCTTATCCAGAATGCCAAGAAGTCGGACATCCCCGAGAAGCCCAAAACCCCCCAGCAGCTGTGGTACACCCATGAGAAGAAGGTGTATCTCAAAGTGCGGCCAGATGTGAGTGTCTGGCCAAAGGGTGGGGGCAGAAGGCCCATCGTGGTGGCAAGGGGGGAGCCGCACCAGGTCGGCCAGGCACGGTGCAGGGGAGCAGGAGAGGAGGCCCCTCCCCAGGGGTGGGCTGCATGGACAGGGCCTGGGCCAGCTGGCGTGTGAGTGTGTGTGCGCGTGTATGTAAGCCTGTTCCCTTGCACCCAGGCGGGATCCCCGCCTCTCTGCCTTCCCCTCCTGGCCTGTGGGGGACACTGATGTGACCTCCTGTGGCCTGAGGGGGCGGGGCCTCTGTGCCCCCACCCCCCTGCCCCTACCCCTGGCTGCCTGTGTGTGTCTGACGGCTTTTGGTTTGCAGGCCACTACGAAGGAGGTGAAGGACTCCCTGGGGAAGCAGTGGTCTCAGCTCTCGGACAAAAAGAGGCTGAAATGGATTCATAAGGCCCTGGAGCAGCGGAAGGAGTACGAGGTTAGGCTTCCGCTGCGCTCCTCCCCATCCGGCTCTTCACGAGCCTCTGCCCTCTGACTTGGTGCCACCGCATGCTGCGGGAGGCAGTCACTCCCCAGCCCTCTGTTGAGGGAGGGGCCTTCTGGGCCCCTCACCTCTGCCCCTACCTTCCTTACCCTCATCCCCCATGAGATCTCAGGCTAGGGCAGGGCAGGGAACTGCGTTTCGTGTGAAACAGCAGACATGGCCATCCCCAGCTTTGCTCCCCGCCTCCCCTCCCCAGCGGCTCTCCCCCTTCCCCTGCCCCCGTCTAACCCCACACCCCCTTGCCCTCCACCCCGCCACCTCACTCTACAGGAGATTATGCGTGACTATATCCAGAAGCACCCTGAACTGAACATCAGTGAGGAGGGCATCACCAAGTCCACCCTCACCAAGGCTGAACGCCAGCTCAAGGACAAGTTTGATGGGCGACCCACCAAGCCGCCTCCGTGAGCGCTGTCCCCGGGTGGGTGGGTGAGTGGGCAGCTAGGGAGTTGGGCCAGTGAAGGATGTTAGCCTAGGCGCTACAGTGAGGAGGCCAGCTGCCCACTGGTTCACAGGGTGTGCCTCTCTTCCTGCCGGCTCTGATAGGAACAGCTACTCACTGTACTGCGCAGAGCTCATGGCCAACATGAAGGACGTGCCCAGTACAGAGCGCATGGTGCTATGCAGCCAGCAGTGGAAGCTGCTGTCCCAGAAGGAGAAGGATGCCTATCACAAGAAGTGCGACCAGGTGCTCCATGGCAGGGACCACCCATGGAGACTGGGCCCTCCCTTGGGGGTTTCAAGTGTGAAATCTGACCCCAACTAGGCTCTGTCATTGGTTGCACCTGCTTCCAACATGTCAGTGTGCTTGGTTTGGCATCCGGGCCTGTGGGTGGGGGGAGGTCCTGGGGGGCTTGCAGAGGGCGCCTGTCCCTGAGCCCTGGAGTCTTTGGTGAGCCTATCCCCAACTGACCCTGCTTCCCCTCCCTGTCCCAGAGAAAGAAAGATTACGAGGTGGAGCTGCTCCGTTTCCTCGAGGTGAGTGTGGCTCCAGCTGGGGCACTGGGCAGACCTGCTAGGCGGGGAGGATTAGATGAAGACCCCTGCAGCGCAGGTGGACTGCAGCCGGCCCCTCTTCCAGGGCTTGCCTGAGGAGGAGCAGCAGCGGGTCCTGGAGGAGGAGAAGATGCTGAACATCAATAAGAAGCAGGCCACCAGCCCAGCTTCCAAGAAGCCTACGCAGGAAGGCGGGAAGGTGGGCAGGGGCACCATCGCCAGGCGGGTGGGGAGCCGCATCCAAACAGCCGGTGAACCCCGACCCTTCGGCACCTCCCCAGGGCGGCTCCGAGAAGCCCAAGCGGCCAGTGTCCGCCATGTTCATCTTCTCTGAGGAGAAGCGGCGGCAGCTGCAGGAGGAGAGGCCGGAGCTCTCTGAGAGTGAGCTGACCCGCCTGCTGGCCCGCATGTGGAACGACTTGTCCGAGAAGAAGAAGGTCAGGCGTGCCCCTGAGAGCCTCCCCCAGCACCAGTGACCCCAGAGCGGCTGCTAGGGACACTTCCTTTCCGTGGGGCGGCCGCGCAGCCTCAACATGGCCCGTATGGCCTCCACGTGTGCGCGGGCTCAGAAGCCGGGGCAGGGAGCCCCGTGAGCCGGAAGGCGGGAAGCTGTCAGTGAGGCTGTAGGCTCCCGAGGGAGCGGCTGGTGGGTGGGGCGGAGCCTGCGGGACATCTGCGCCGCCCACGCCTCTGCCAGCCCCTCCCTCCCACCCGGAGCCACAGCTGCTGCTGGTGGGCTTAGCTTAGCGCGCCCCCTGGGGGTGGCCGGGAGGCTGACGCCCATGACGTCCTCCACAGGCCAAGTACAAGGCCAGGGAGGCGGCGCTGAAGGCCCAGTCCGAGAGGAAGCCAGGCACCGAGCGCGAGGAGCGCAGCAAGCTGCCCGAGTCGCCCAAGAGAGCCGAGGAGATCTGGCAACAGAGTGTCATTGGCGACTATCTGGCCCGCTTCAAGGTGGCAGGGGGTGGGTAAGGGGTTGTTCTGCAGCCTGCAGCCCTGGGTGATGGTCCCACAGCTGACACCTCTGTCTGTCCCCAGAACGATAGGGTAAAAGCCTTGAAAGCCATGGAGATGACCTGGAACAACATGGAGAAGAAGGAAAAACTGATGTGGATTAAGAAAGCCGCTGAAGACCAAAAGCGATATGAGGTGAGAAGAGGACTGGGGCACACCTCTCCATAAAAGCTGGAGCTCTGAGCCAAAAGTCCCAGCCTTGGTTGTGACCCGGAATCAGTTTCTTATCTTCCTCCCTGGGGCCTCAGTTTCATCAGTAAAATGGAGGTGACAGTACTGGCCTTCAGGTTGATTGTTGGGGAACAAGTTCAATTCTGAAAACAGTTTGAAACCTAGTGCTTAACGTAGGTGTGAGTTGTTGGGTGTTGTTCCATGGCCATGCCTTGGTTTCTTCTCTTCTTGGCACATAAAAGGAGAAAAAGCTAAGGCATGACGTCATGGGGAAGGAGGAAGCAGTATTTCAAGGGGCTTGGGGATTAGTGTGACCTTTCCAGGTCTTCCCACAGAGAGAGCTGAGTGAAATGCGGGCACCTCCAGCTGCTACGAATTCTTCCAAGAAGATGAAGTTCCAGGGAGAACCCAAGAAGCCTCCCATGTGAGCTGGGGCTGGAGTCTCCCCTGGTGTGGGGAGGGTCGGGGTTGCTTGGTTGGGGTCCTGACCCTCCCTGTGTAAACCCCCATCTCCCAGGAATGGTTACCAGAAGTTCTCCCAGGAACTGCTTTCCAATGGAGAGTTGAACCACTTGCCACTGAAAGAACGCATGGTGGAAATAGGCAGCCGCTGGCAGCGCATCTCCCAGAGCCAGAAGGAGCACTACAAAAAGCTGGCTGAAGAACAGCAGAAGCAGTACAAGGTGCACCTGGACCTCTGGGTCAAGGTGAGAGGGGAAGGGACCCTTGGGAGGGAGAGGGAGGCATCATGCTGGCTCATTCATCATTATCTTCAGTACCCCAGCAATCTTATAGGGTGATGCTTACTGTTGCCCTTTTAAAGATAAGAAAACCAAAGCTCACAGAGCTTAAGTAATTTGTCCAAATTCAGAGTATGTAGAAAAGTCAAAATCAGACTGCCTTTTCCTCTGTCTTGAACTAGAGGTCCTCTTTAAGCTCTGGCTTGACTCCCAGCCTCTGAGCTTCTTTCTATATTTTGGTTGAGCAGTAAGATCTGTAAAGTGAGAATCATCTATGTCCTCCCCAACCACCCAGGCAAACTGGCTGAGGACCCAGAGAGATAGCATGGATTTGGTGCTCTAAAATTTTAATGAGCCCCAGTGCCTCATCAGTGGCTCAGGGGCTTGGGGACCTAGTAGGGTTAAGGATACCAAGCTGTGAGTCACTGTGGGAAGTCTTCTAAGTTGAGGAAGGCCCCTTCTTTGGAACCTCCATTTGGGCAGAGCAGTTGGAGGAACATGAAAATCAGAAGTCCTGGTACAGTGGTGGCTTGGAGAAGTCTCAGCCTGGACAACTCATACCCTATCTCAAAATAAAAGGGGCTAGGGATGTAGCCCAGTGGTAGAGTTTTCGCCTAACATGTTGAGGCCCTGGCTGGATTCAAAGTACTACCAAAAAAAAAAAATTCAGCAGTTTCAGAAGCAGAAACTTGAGCTGTGTTCTTGGACCTCTGGGGCACTCTGCAGAGACTGGGTATAAAGATGGGTGATATATAAGTGCTCAGCCTACTGCCTGAGCTCAATTTGCTCAGCAGTCAGGACTGTTCTAACCCCCAGCTCCTCTCTGTGTCCCCAGAGTCTGTCTCCTCAGGACCGTGCAGCATATAAAGAATACATCTCTAATGTGAGTGTGGGAGCCAGGCAGTGGCAGGGTTGGGGTGGGGATGCTCAAGGCCTAGAACTCAACAGCTGCCCCTTTTGCGTCCCCATTCTCTCCTGCAGAAACGTAAGAGCTTGACCAAGTTGCGAGGCCCAAACCCCAAGTCCAGCCGGACCACCTTGCAGTCCAAGTCGGTAAGGAGCCCCTCCCAGATAGGGGGTGGGTGTCTATATAACAGGGTCTGGGTGCCTGGAGTGGCTGGGCCAAGGCCACTGATGTGGCCCTGCCCTTCTAGGAGTCTGAGGAGGAGGATGAAGAGGATGAAGATGATGAAGATGAAGATGAAGAAGAGGAAGATGACGAGAACGGGGACTCCTCTGAGGACGGTGGAGACTCCTCCGAGTCCAGCAGCGAGGATGAAAGCGAGGATGGGGATGAGGTGGGGTGGGCAGGGCATGGAGGGAGAAGGGTTGGGTTTCAGTAGGAGGACTCCCTGGTGAACCATGGCCTTTCTTACCACAGAACGAGGAAGATGACGAGGACGAGGATGATGAGGAGGACGATGATGAGGATGAAGACAATGAGTCTGAGGGCAGCAGCTCCAGCTCTTCCTCCTCAGGGGACTCCTCAGACTCTGACTCCAATTGAGGCTCAGCTCCCCAGGCAGCCAGGGAGAGCACCAGAGCTCCCCTCCCCAACTGACCACCTTTGTCTCTTTGCCCATTCTGTCCCCTTCCCCCAACTCCCCCACTTTCTTTCTTTCTTTCTTTCTTTTTTTTTTTTTTTAAACAAAACACGGTGGGGTTAGGGGACTGGAGGAGCCCAGGCCAGGACTCAGCCTTGGAGCAATCAGCCCTGGGAGTCCTCCAGGGAGAGCAACCATCAGACTGAGCCAGCACTGGACCGGACCGGCCCACCCCACCCCTCTTCTGCACTTGCGGTTCTGGCATGGACAATGGACCAGGGGTGGGGGGTCCCAAAGAGTTCAGTGAGGCCCTCCATACCTGCAACCCAAACCAAGGTGGGGTGGAAGCTTGGGGAAGACCCCTTCCTTCCCAGAGGGGCTCACCACCTGGACCCCTGCATTGGAACTGGAGGCAGGGAACCTGTGGGGAGAGGAGGGTGGTGCCTTTGAGAAAACAGGCACTGCCCTGATGGCCCTCTCCCTTGCCCCTGCAGGAAGGAGCTGCCTGGACCCAATCATGGGGGAGGGGCAGAAGTGTTTTTTATATATGTGTATATATTTTTTTTTTAAGCTCTGAGCTGTCAACGAGACGTTTCCTACCGATCTCGGCTGCCGTCTCTGTTGTCATTTCTGGGAGAGGGAGGGTTTAGGGGGTAGATTTGGAACTTTTTAAAAATGGTCTTGATGTGTATGGGAGAGAGAGAGTATGAATGAGTGTGTGTGCATGCGCACGTGTGCTCTACATAGCATGGGTGCACCTGTGGGTATGTGTGAGTGCGTGTGGAAGAGAGAAGGGGTCTGTCCTGGAGCCCACCTCAGTTTTTGTAAATCTGGAAAAGGGTTGGTAAGTGCCAGGGAGATGGTGATCTTGGTGGGTACAGGCTGAGGCTGCCCTTCTCTGCATGTCTCCACTTTGCCTGGTCTCTGATTCTATTTGGGGAGGGCTCTGAAGCCACTCTTGATGCTTCCTATTACCAGTTACCCTGAGCTAGGGTCATGTGCATCTGAGCTGCTGCTGGCCCCTACTGTCCAGCAGGAAGGCAGGAAGGGGCAGACAGTGGTGTAAACCTTAAAGCTTTTCTTTGGTGGAAAAGGTGTTCTTGCTCATGTGAGGGGCCAGCCTGGCCACTCTGGGTTTAGAATCTGGGCGTCAGGAAGTGTGTTGGGAGCGCTTATGTACACATCCCTAACTGCCTTCCCCCATGTCCTCTGGCCACCCCATTTCCTTTGATTTCTCAGGTCTGCTCCCACTCTTCCTTGCCCTGCACCCCATAGTTGGGAAAGGGGCTACAGAAGCTGCTTTCTGCAGCTGGCCCTCTAACCCTTGCCAGCCATCCTAAGCTTTTTGGTACCCTGATTCCTTGATTCTTAATAAGCCAAGCCACCTTATCTGTGGATTTAATTTTCCTTGTTGCTATTTTATACTAAATTGGTCAAAAAAAATTTTTTACAATCATGTCAGTGACCTATTTAAAATAATTGGGGCTTTGTGCTTCCTACCTTCCCCTCTGAATGAAAGCCAGGAATGGGGGAAGTGGAATCTCTGCCAAGGGGGTGGGGCAGAAAAGGTGAAGGGACCCACCCCAGATAGGCTGTGGGTCTCTCAAGTGAAAGCAGAAATAATCTGTTTTGCCTGGATCGTGGTGCTTGGATGGGGAGGCCTAGGGAGGGACACTCCCCACTCCTACTCCTCTTCCTTTGTCCTGATCCAGGAATTAGGTACAGGGGTTTATAGGTTCTTATTTCTTCCTAAGAACCCCTGCAAAGAACCCCCCCACCCATTTCCTTATCTGAATGCCCCTGCACTATTATGCTTTAGTGGAATGTGTTTTCATTTAAAAATAACTTTGAACAGGACACTTTCCTGTTTTAAAAATTGAAAAATCTTACAGTACAGACAGGGCCATGGGGGTGGGGGTGTTGGTGCTGTAAGAGGTCGCTCTGAGTGCATTTTGGCACTGGGATGGGATGGCTGGGGTGGGAGGACCCCCATTCCCCCACCTTTTTTTTCTAATATATAAGGAGTGTTTTGTAGGTTTCAACAACAACCACACTTGAATTTGTATCATGGGAGGTGGGAGGGAATGGCTTAGAGGTGTATGCCTAAGCTTAAGGCCAACTGTGGAAGTTTTGTTTTCCCTTTTTTTTTGTAAAATAAAGTAAAAAACAAAGGTTTGACTGCTGTCTGGTCACTGGAATAAGTGAAAGTGGTAGCAGGGGTAACCCAACAGGTCAGATAAAACCCTTAAAGCCAGCTTTCTTGCCTTTTCTGGAACCGTCTTTCTCATTTTTAAAGATTCCAACCTTTACATTGTTCTGTGCTACTGTTCTTGTACTTTGTAAATTCAGTTTGTCCACTTGAGGTTGTCAGTCATTAAGGACTCAGAAGTTATGGAACAAATGCATTTTCACCAGAGGGCATTGCCTTGGGAAGTGAGGTGATGGACCAAGAGTTGAGGTGAGGTCAAGAGTTCATCTTGGGCAGGCCAGCCCTCATGGTTGGTGCAGGACTTATCAAGCAGTTGGGAAGCCTACCATGTTGAGTCCTCAGCTCCACCCAGGGTTATGCATGATTTCCTAACAGCCCAGGCCTCTGACAGGAAGTGGCTGGGATGGGATGACTTGCCGTCTTCAGGTTAAGGACATCTGCCTTCCTTGCACAGGCTTCTGCTGGGTTCCTGGAACAGCAAAGGGATGAAGACCCTACTTCCGTCCAAGGACTCTAACCCTGACCCCTCTCCTAATCTTGGCCAAACTTCTAAGACATTCCTACTCACCATTCTCCTGAGGCTACCTTTTTTTTTTTTTTAAAGGGAGAAAGAATTTTATTTTTTCATCTGGCTGTTGTTTCTCTAACACCTAATTGTACATATTGCTGGGGTTTGAACCTGAGTCCTCATGCATGCCAGGCAAGCACCCTAACCACCGAGCCGCTGCCCCAGCTCCCCTCTATAGTCACCAACATGTCTATCATTACACCCAATAGACATTTGTCTGTCGTACCTTCTTGGTCTACTCTGTTGGTGTCAGCCCTCCATCCTCATTCTATCCTATGTGTTCACATCTCTTTCCTGAACCTCCTGCTAAAAAAAAAAAAAAAAAAATGAGTCTAGCCAGATTTCCTCCATCTCATATGTGGTTTCTTGCTTGCCCTCCCACCATGGTACAACACAGCACAGAAACCCTTGTCAGATGTCAGCACCATAATCCTGAACTGTGAGCCAAATTAAATTTTATTTTTATAATTTACTCAGTCATAATGTTACAGTATCAGAAAATGGTCTAAAACTGCTTTTCTGCAGACCTGTGTAGACACCTGTGCCTCCTCTGGGGTATCTCAAAAGCAACTTGTATCTCAAGACCCAAAATGATCAACAATCATTTAGTCATTCGACTTAGAAACCACAGTGTCAGCCTTGACTCCTCTCTCTTTCACCACCATATCCATCACCTACACCTGCCCATTCCACTTCCTAAACCTCTCTCAAACCTGTCTACCCTTCTCCACAGTTGCCATTTCCATCCTAGTCAAGGCCATCACTATCACCCAACTTCTGCAAAGACCTAAAACTGATCTTCCTACTTGCTCTTATCCCCTACAGTCCATTCTGCACATAGCAGCCAAAGTTGTTGTAAAAACAATCTGAGGGTGGCTCAGAAAGCACGAGGACGCAAGTTCAAACCCCAGCACCACATACACAACCAAGTGTCCGAGGAATGAAAGTCACGTGAAAAACGAAATAAAGATTGCTGTTCTCTTAAAAAAACAAATCTGAGGAGGGGCTAGAGCGGTGGCTCAATGGTGGCCAGATAGAAAATTAACAAAATTGATTATCCCCTTCTTTTTTTTTATGACTCCTCTTCTTCTTTTAAGAGAGAGAGGGACAGTGAGAGAAAGAATCAATTTTTAGTTTTTTAATCTGGTTTTCATTGCTCCGCCACTTGGTTGCATGCATGGTGCTGGGGTTCAAACTCACATTTCTCATGCATGTCAGACAAGCATCATAACCGCTGAACCACTGGTTCAACCCCTCTCCCTCTCTTTTAAAAAACAAAACAAAACAAATCTGGCCTGGGTGGGTTGGTATACATTTGTAAAACCAGCAACTAGGTATACTAGGGCAGGCAGATGCAAGTCCAAGGCCAGTCTGGGCAATTTAGCAATATCCTATCTTAAAACAAAAAATAGCTGGGCATGGTGGCACATGCCTGTAATCCCAGCAACTTGACTCAGGAGGCTGAGGCAGTAGGATCAGAAGTTCAAAGCCAGCCTCAGCAACTTATTGAGGACCTAGGCAACTAAGCAAGACTCTCTCAATATAAAAAAATAAAAAGGGCTGCGGAAGTTGATCAGTGGTTAAGCACCCCTGGGTTCATTCTGGTACCAAAAAATAAATGTATACATTTTATAAAAAGGGGGGGGCTGGGATATAGCTCAGTGGTAGAATGTTCTTGTTTCAATCTCAATACCAAAAACAAACAAACAACAAAATGTAAGGTGTATGTGCCTTAAGATTCTGAAAACAAAAAAACAAACATAAACTGAAGTTAGGCAGGGTGGTGCACAAATACAGTCCCAGCTACTTGCAATGCTGAGGTGGGAGGACCACTTAAGCACAGAAGTTCTATGTCAGTCTGGGCAACATATGGGACTCCATCCTCAAAACAAAACAAAAAAGCTCTGATTACTTCAGTCCTTAAAATGTACGATGGCCATACAAGGAATGGCCCTTGCATCTTCTTTTTTACTCCACTTCCTAATCACTCACAATGATCCATTTAAGTGGTCTCTCCTTTGTTTCTTGAGCATGCCTACCACAGGGTCTTTGCACTTCTCATACGCATAACTGGTTCTCTCATCCTTCAGGCCCCAGCTTAAATGTTACCTCGCAGACCGGCCTTTCCCAAACACCCTCTCTAAAGAGGCTTCCTCCTACTTCTCCTTGTTTATGTATTTACTTGTTTATTGTTGTCTTATTTCCCCAAGGAGACACTTTACTTTCTTGTTCATTCCAGTAATCCCAGCACTTAAAACTGTATAGCATACATATGATACCCCAAAAAAATGGTCTGAGTGAATGACTGGGTATGGCCCACAGGTCCAGGGTGGGTGGTTCTGCTGCTCTTGCTGGCCTCCCTGCCTCAAACATACCACCTTCTCTTGTAGGTTCTATACACATGCTGTACTCACTGCCTAGTTAATTCAGGGCTCCACTTAGAGGGTCACTTCTTCCAAGGCGGTGGGGGGATGTTCCTTGAACCCCTAACCAAATAAGTCTCTATGTCATGTGTTTCTTCAGCAGCCTGGATGCCTTCACACTCAGACTTGTTTCTTCCATGTCCGTTTTACTGGGCTGTAAGCTCAACTATGATAAGGTCTGTGTGTCTCTTTGTTGCTGTAAACCCAGGGCCTCACCCAGAGCCAGAACCAGCTCAGTCCTTAGTGTTTGTTAACTGGTGCTAACTGTGGAGACTGGGCATGTGCCCAAAGAAGTTACCACCACAAAATAGCCCAGGCCGAGCACCAAACGAATAATGCAGTCCAGTTGTAAAGAAGTCTGGTAAGGGGTTGGGGATGCAGCTCAGTGGTAAAGCACTTGCCTAGCACCTGTGAGGTGCTGGATTCCATCCCCAGCACCACCACAAAAAAGTTTGGTGTGAGAATGGCCATGGGTGGAGACATGCTGAAGGATTTAGGTAAACAGGGAGGAACCAGGAAGGTTTCTTCTGCAAGTGCAAATTCCTTAAAGGACGATGTTGTGGGCACATTTAGGTAAAAACAAATTAGCATCACTAGACTAGAGAATTCCTGAAAAAGAGGTGGGAAGCAAGAGGGAAGGAAAGCTGAGATTATGCTATAGCTCCTAACACCTTTGCTCTAGACACAAGTTTAAACCACCTTCTGAGTCTCCACCACCTGGTCTACCGTTACCCCAATATATCCCAAACTGTCATCCTTCTGTATCCTCCTCAGTGCTCCCCATTCTGGATAAAGGTATTTCCAAGGGGACTGGAGCAGTTACAGTGCTTGGCTGGTATGTGCAAGAAAGCCAGTTCAAACCCCAGCACCACATACACAACGAAGTGTGTCAGAGCAACAAAGGCCACATGAAAAACTAAAAAGTTATTCTCTCTCACTGTCCCTCCTTCTCTTTAAAAAAAAAAAAAAAGTGTTTTCAGGGCCTGCCTCTCCTTTACCCCATAGGGCTCAATAAAATCCTACTGCTTCTCAGTAATTCTCCAGCCTCCAGAATGATCAACTTAAAAAACTACAAGGCTGGACTCCTCAGTGTGTTGGTAGGGCTAAAGCCCCACAAAGTCCTTGATAAACACCGAGAGACCTGTATGATCTGGCCTGCTCACCTCATGCAGCTCCCCCACCCATTCCTCTGTTCCAGCCAGATTGATCCACATTCTGAAGCTTACTGTTGCGATGTCTAATGCTGTCTTGGTCTGGTTCATCTTCCCCAACAAGAAGCCTTTCCTGACCAATTCTTTCATCCTTTGGTGCCTCTTCCTGGCCGTCGCTGAACTCTGTGCGTCTCTTGTTTCTATATTATCATGCAAGTATGTTCCTACGGGTCTTCTAATCCCACTAGACTGTAAGCTTCTGGAGGAAGCACAACTGTCTTATTTCATCTTTGTCTCCCAGCACCTGCAGCACAATTTTTGTCACTTACACTGACCTACCAGTCTCACAAGCAGTGGGTTGTTAATCCTCATAACTTAGTAATAGGTACTATCATGATACCCACTAACAATGGAAGAAACTGAGGTACAGGGAGTTAATTTGCCAAATCCACGGTGTTAAATTCAGATCTGACTCCTTCGAAACATAGTCTCAATAAATGTTTGCTGAAGACTGAAGAGACAATGACGGTCTCAAAATATGTGATTTCAGACTTTAATCCTGACGGAAGAGGGTTCTCACACAACCATTCTAGGGCACCAGACAAAAGTATCCGAGATGGAAAAGCCAGACTAGGCAGCTACTACGGCTGATAAAAAGGTCTCTTCCTCCCGAAGGTAAAAGGGGACTGAGACAATGCGGATACTGGCATTCCCAGGACGTTAGCCCGGAGTCGGGGGAAGGGTCTGGCCAGGGTCAGGCAGGCTGACACTGGGGGGTCCAGCTTGAGTTCCGGAAGCAGGAAAGGCGAGCAGGTGTGGGATCTAAATTAGGATGAGAACGGGGAGGGCGCTCCGCTCACAAGAGCGCAGCTTGGCCTCCGCCCTCAGAGGTAGACCCTCATCGCCGGAGCCTGTAGGTTCGCAGGCCTGGAGTGGGCTGAGACCCGCCCTGAAACCGGGAGAACGAACGCGAACGAGCCCCTTCGGTTCCAAGGGTTTTCCGCCTTGAGGTCTTAACTGCTCCCCACTTTAAAATCCGTCCTCTTCACAGAAGTGGCTGCAGTCCTCGGGGTAAAAGTGGGGAGCAGAGTGTGGGGAGGAAAGAGCGGGGAGCCCCGAGGGAAGGGCGGGGGAGCCTGGGCCGGAAGGCGTCCCAGGCTCGGCTGGGAGCCGGCGCTCTCTTTCGACGCCACCCGCTGCCCCCGCCCCTGAGCCGGCCGGGACGGCACAGCGTCTCCGCCCCCCGCGCACCGCGCACCTCACCTTGAACGCTGCCCCACCCACCTCCGTCTTATTGGGTCTCCAGGTTCGAGGCGACATGGCGATTGGCTGGGCTGGTCCACAGAGGCCCCGCCCATATCTCCGCCCCCGTCCCCGTCCGCCGGTACTTTGGACGGCGGCGTGGCGCCCCTCCTCCCCTCCCGATCCCCGCCCCCTGGAGCAAATGCTGCCGAGCTGCGGCCGCGGGGCAGATGCACGCGCTCGGGCCCTTCTAGCAGGCGCGAGCCGTCGCTGGGCGCGCGAAAGCGAAAGAAGGAAGAGGAAGGGAGGGCGAGGGCGGGGTGTTGAGGAGGGGCGGGAGGAGGAAGAGGAGGAGGTTGGAGCGCGCTCGCGCCTGCCCTCGCGCCCGCGCGGAGGGAGGGGGAGAGGGGCGCGCGCGCGCACGCTCGCGTTCTCGCTCGCTCCATCCATCCATCCTCCGGTCGCGGCACGCGCGCGCGCTCCGGGCTCGCGCCGCACCCCCCGCCCGGGAGAGGCGGGCGGGAGTGGGGGGCGGGGGGAGGGGCGCGCGGACGGCGCGCGGACTGCGCGCGGGCGGGGTGAGGTGAGGAGGAGGAGGCGGCGACGGGACGAGAAGGGAGGGGAAGGGGCCATGGCCGCCCGGTGAGGCGGCGAGGCGGGGGGGCGGCCCGACCCCCCGGCCCCGGGCCCTGGGCCCCGGGGAGAGGCGAGGACGGACCGACGGACATGGGGCTCCGGAGCAGCCGCCGCCGCCGCCGCCGCCGGAGGACGCGGCCCTGAGAGGCCGCCGGGCCCCGGCGCGGCCCCCCGGGCGGGGTGAGTACGGGACGGAGACGGGAACGGGGGAGGGGCCTGCGGGGGGCGGGGGGCGGGGCCCGAGGCGGGGCTTGGGCCCCCTCCCCCCAGGTCTGGGTCAGCGCCCCTTCCCCTCCCCCCGGGCCGACGCGGAAACGCCCGGCTTCCCCCGGCTTCCCGGCCCGGCCCGGGCCCCCAGCTCTCCCCCTGGCTGGGTCCCCCTTGGGCGGGGCAGGGCCAGCCGGGGAGGGGGCGCGGGGCCTTTGTTAGGGATCCAGGCCCCAGCCCCCGGGACAATAGACACCCTCCCGGACTCCTCTCCCCGGCCGGCCGGGGCTGTCGGCATTCGGGGACGGAGAGGTGCCGGGACGCGTCCCACTCTGCCCACTCTCTGGGGGTCGGTCTGTCCCGGCCCGGCGTCGGCCTCGGGCGGCTCGACTCTCCTCCCCCCAGTCGGTATGATGCAGCAGCAGTGCCGCAGGTTCGGGGAAGAGCCGCGGCCCGGCCTCCTACCCTTCCCAGTGCCCCTGGCTCATTTGTCAGTCCCCACCTCACTCTAGGCCGGCAGCTCCTTAAACTCATACCCACCGTTCAGAGGGGGCCCCCCGGACTGTGGGTGCTGTTTCTGAATCCTTTGGTGGGGGTTTCTGGACTTTGGGGTTCTTGGAGAGACTTCCGGGCTGGTCCTGAGGGAGGGAGGGTGTTATCTAAAAGAAGAACAGGTAAGGGGAGTGCCCACTCCAGGGTTAGAGCCCTGTGGGAGCTGGAAATGCCCCTCTATGATTCTCTGGGCTCTGCTCCTCTAGGGCAGTGGCAGGCTTATTTCAAGGGAAGACAGCGGGGTGAAGGTGGTAGGGTCCTAGGGCCATTCGTACTTCTGGTAGCAGTACCCCCCCAAGTGGACATCCTGGCTGAAAGCAGAGGTGACTCTGAGGAGAGCCTTCAGGGAAGGGGGTGTCTTTAGGAGTCTGTGCAGTTCTTTGCCACACCCTGTGGGTTTGCTTTGAGGCCTTAGAGTTTCTTCTCCTCCCCCTGCTGCATTGCACCATGGGTATCAAAGAGGGGTTTGAGTTTTGGGGACCTGGGGTGAGCTGCTGCCTCCTATAGACCCAGACTCTGACTGGCAGTAGAGTCCATGGCCTGATCTCAGGCCTGGGGAGGATTAGGCTACCTCTGGGCTTTAGGCCCTGAGGGACCATCCAGACTTCGTTGTCCTGTGCCTTGAGGAGGGAGATACCCTGATGCCAGGATTAAGCCCTGAGCAGCAAGGTGAGGAGGGGAAGTGGCAGTCTTCAGAGGTGTCTTGGACTCTGACCAACACCCCATCCTCATGTGTACAGCTGTGTTGCCGCCCGCTGTGCTATGAGCAGTCAGAGCACCGTCTCCACAAGAGTTTACAAATGAAAATGGAGGAAATGTCTTTGTCTGGCCTGGATAACAGCAAACTAGAGGTGAGGGCTCCCCCACGTGTGCCTCTAGTTCTTTCTCTTGATGTCTCTACGTCGCTATATCTGGCATCTACACCAAAGAGGAATTTGAGTAGTTAGTCTTGTTCCTTAAAGGGAATAACCAGCTGAAGAGGCCTAATGATCAGGGAAGAAGAAAGAGTTCAAAGTCAAGATGGGGAAAATGGCAAAGAAAGCATGATATATGTCTGGGGCCAGGAGATTTGGTTGATGAGAGTCACTGTCAGTCCAGAAGAGTGTGACTCTTGTGATTGTGGATGTTTTTCCCTGGGACTCAGGCCATCGCTCAGGAGATATATGCGGACCTGGTGGAGGATTCTTGTTTGGGATTCTGCTTTGAGGTACACCGGGCTGTCAAGTGTGGCTACTTCTTCCTGGACGACACAGACCCTGATAGCATGAAGGATTTTGGTGAGCTTCAGGGTGGAAGAATAGTCCAGCCCTGCCCAGGAAGTGCATGGAGGGTCCCTCTCTGGAATCTGCACTAGATGTGGATCGTGGTATTCCTGTGAGCTTAGGCAGGCGGTTTGAAGAGGGCATGGGACCACGGCAGGGAACAAGAGGAGAGGATTCCCTACCCAACCTGATCTCCACACCTCTCCTGTCCCCAGAGATCGTGGACCAGCCCGGGTTGGACATCTTTGGACAGGTTTTTAACCAGTGGAAGAGCAAGGAGTGTGTTTGCCCCAATTGCAGCCGCAGCATTGCTGCCTCCCGCTTTGCTCCCCATCTGGAGAAGTGCCTGGGAATGGGTCGGAACAGCAGCCGAATCGCCAACCGCCGGTGAGGATAGACCTAGAGCTGCTCATCTTTCGCAGCCTGTACCGTGGTGTAGTCCCCTAGGGGCATTTGTTGGATACAGAGGGTGGGTTGGGCTTGACCCCAGATGTCCTATACCTTTGAAGTTGTAGGCACAGAGGGGTGGCAGCCTTAACCTTTTCTCTCCCCTGCCCTTGGCAGGATTGCCAATAGCAACAACATGAACAAGTCTGAGAGTGACCAAGAGGATAATGATGACATCAATGACAACGACTGGTCTTATGGCTCAGAGAAGAAAGGTGTTTGGGGATCTGGGAAATCTAGGGGGAACACTGGGATGAGGTGGACAAGCAGGGGTTGGGTTTACGTTGGTCACGAATTATTGTCATAAATGTTGTGGGGAGAGTATGCTTTTGTACTTTTTTTTTAACACTTTAAGAAGTTTAGTTAATGTACAATCAAAAATGCATGTGCTTTTCTTGAAATGCCTTCAGATTGAGAACCTAAAAATAATCCTACTGTTTATGGTTTTATCTCCGCAGCCAAGAAAAGAAAATCAGACAAGGTGAGAGCCGGGGCGAGCATGGGGGAAGTTTGGGTGAAGGACAGATACCCTCCCCTTTGGGCAGGGAGTCCTGGGGTATCTTGATTCAAGACTGAGGTCACTGGGTACCTCTTTGGGTTTGGGGTTGAGGATGTGTCTGTGGTGGGCAGGGGGTTTAACAGAGGCCTTGGCAAGGGGGAGGGAATGTAGGCAGAAAGGCCTCTTAATGGGGAAGAGGAATAGGAATTTGAGGATATTTCTTTGTCAAATCTTTTTTCCTTCCCTGGGTTCTCGGCTCCCCCTTATCGTTGCCCTTTCCCCAAAGCTATGGTATCTCCCATTCCAGAACCCCAATTCCCCTCGAAGATCCAAGTCTTTAAAACACAAAAATGGTAAGTGGGTTGTAGCAACAGTGGTGATGCTAGCTGTATCTTCTGGGACTCTTGGGGGGTGGGATAGAGGGAAAGGTGGGGGATGGGGGATGGAGGGAGGGCCTGTGATCCTTCTGTCACCCCCACTTCCTCTCTGGTTATTTTCAGGGTTCTCTGTCTGTACCTCTGCATCAAACACCCTTCCCCTTCTTTTTTCTTCTTCAGGGGAACTTAGCAATTCGGATCCTTTTAAGGTGAGAAGAGATTGTCCCTATTACGCTTTTTCTCATTGTCCTGTGAGATGGCTGGGTTTTGGACAATAGTAGGGTCAGAATGCTGACAGCCCAGAAGCATTAGTTAGTCTGTTTGAGTCTCATGTGTTTGTTCTTTCTGTGTCCCTTATCTGTGTGCAGATGGAATGAAAGGACTCATTGGGAAAACTGCTCTCACAGGAGCAGGAAGAGAAGAGACTAATTCTGTGTTCCTCCTGTATGTGATGTATGCGTCCGTGTATGAGTGTGTGTGTGTGTGAGCACATTTATGTGTGTATGCGCATGTTTTACTGGGGATGGAACCTAGGACTTCACACATGCTAGACAGGTGCTCTACCACTGTACTGATTGCATACCTTCTTGTCTGTTCCTTCTTCTCTGACCTATACTCCTGGTTCTCTCACAGTATAGCAACTCAACTGGGATCAGCTATGAGACCCTGGGGCCAGAGGAGCTGCGTAGTCTGCTTACCACGGTGAGGAACTGGGACAGGGGAGGCTCTTGGGAGTGGACTGGAGTCACAGGCAGAGGTCAAGACCCTGGATGACATAGTAGTTGGAGCCATAGAATTCTCAACTCTGGAACTAGGTTTTGTGGCCCACAGTGGTCTAGACTGTCTGCTCTAGACACCCTGGGGCCATTTCTGCTTACGCAATCTAGCCTTGATGCAGAAGGGAGCATCTACTATCTAGAGTAGGTTTCCCTCCATCCCTCCTTTCAGCTTATATTCCTCTTCCAGCAATGTGGGGTGATTTCTGAACACACCAAGAAGATGTGCACAAGGTGAGCACAAAACCTAGAAAGGGGGCCGGGGGCCCTCTTGAACACTCACTCTGGGCATGTGTCAGGAGCACCCCTGGACTTGAGCAGTGGGGCTCCCACCCTTCCCCTCCCCACCTTCAATGATGAGGCCTTAGGCCTCCATCTGGGGCATGTCCACTTACCCCTTCCTTGTCCCTTTGGCCTCTGCTGAGGGGAGGGGCTCTCCCTGAGTTCCTCAGGTCTTTCCCTGCCTTGTCAGGGTCTGATAATTCTGTCCCCACCAGGTCTCTGCGCTGCCCCCAGCACACGGATGAGCAGAGGCGAACTGTGCGGATTTATTTCCTTGGGCCCTCAGCGTAAGTGACCCTTGCAGAAGGGTAGTGGGTTGTAGCAGATTAGAATGGTGCTTGGTATCCCTGAAGCCTTTTTTTGACCACTCCTCTTTCCAGTGTCCTTCCGGAGGTCGAGAGCTCCCTAGATAATGACAGCTTTGACATGACTGACAGTCAGGCCCTGATCAGCCGGCTTCAATGGGACGGCTCCTCTGATCTCTCACCCTCTGATTCAGGCTCCTCCAAGACGAGTGAAAATCAGGGATGGGGTCTAGGTATGTGATACAGTTGGGTGTCAGGAACTTTCTGTCAGAATGCATGGGGTACTACCTCTCCTGCCACAACCCTACACTCATCCCTTTAAACTCTTTTCTCTGCAGGTACCAACAGCTCTGAGTCAAGGAAAACCAAGAAAAAGAAATCCCATCTGAGCCTGGTAGGGACTGCCTCCAGCCTAGGCTCCAACAAGAAGAAGAAGCCAAAGCCACCCGCACCCCCAACACCCAGCATTTATGATGACATCAACTGACTTGGGTGCAAGGGATAGCCTTTGGCTGAGCAGAGCCCTCTCTCCCAACCCCCACCCAGGTGGCATAGCCTGGCAAATGGACAGCTGCTGGGGGTTTGGGCTTGGGAAGCTTGGTGGGCCAGGCAGGCAGAGGATCCATTTATGTGCCCCTGGGGGGTGTCACGGTCCTCTGCAATAGAGCATGACCCCTCAGCGTGCAGGACTCAGACCTGGACTTATTATGCCTTGGACATAAGTTTGGTGGGGAGGCAGTTTTCCTATTTATTCTGTGAGTTACTGGATGTCCAGCTAGGCCAGGGGCCTGACCTGGGCACTGGGCCAGCGCACTGCCTGCTCCCCACCCCAGGAACTGGACTAAGCCCTGCAGAGGGGCATTGTGGCTACAGGGGAGGCTGTGCGTTGGAAGCTGAGCCTGGAGGGGGCCTCCCCGGCTGCCCTCAGCAATGTGAATGGGTCCGGTGCTTGGAGCTGAGGGGCAGGGCTGGGCATGTCCTGTCTGTGTGCAGAGTCCTATCAAGTGCCCCCAGTCCCAGGGGTGGCAGGCACAGAGTGCTGTCTGCTGAGGTAGGCGTCCAGAACTGCCACCGCCTTCCCTGCCTCACAGGGCAGCCCTTTCCCCTCGATCCCCGTGGGCCTCCTTGGCAGCAGGAGCTGTCCTTTGTTGTTGGGTGCCAGGAAAGGGCCTCCAGCCTCTACAGCTTCAAGGAAAGGGAAAGGGAGGGTAGGAGGAGGGAGCTGTGTATCAAAATTACTCCCCCCTGCCATCCGTCCCTGACCCAGGGCTGGTGAGGAGTGGGGCCCCAAGGTGAGAGGGAACGGTGCTGCTTTATTTGAAATGTTTTCTTACCTCATTCCCTGCCCCAGGAAGGGGCCCAGCCTCACCCTCCTGGGGTGGCCCCATGTTCCTCCTGCCCACCCTGCCCCACTGCCCTGCTGGGGCAGCCTGAGTTCCCAGCTGCTGCTTGCCACCCCTTCACCTTGACCAGCTTCAGTTCCTCTCAATGCTCCTGCCTCCAAAGCCTGCCCTGTTTTCCCTTCTTTCGCCGCTTTTAAGTTATTTATTCTGTACTTGTGGTTTGGGGCTCTGAGGAAAATCCTAATCTTGTGCCTCTCCCCCTTTGCTAGGAGTAGGGTGGGAAGAGGGTGGTCTCTGTGCCCTGGGTTGTCAGTGGAGGAGAAGGGGTGTCATTGCCTCTGTGGGACTGTCATGCTAGTGTGCCCACCTGCCTGGTCTACATCCTGAAAAGATGTACTGTTCCACCTCCACAAGAGCAACATCTCCCCCAGGAGCCAAGCTGGAGGACTGCAATCTGGGCTGGGAGCAGAGCTGACTGACACAGGGATGGAGTTGACCCTGAGCCGAATTATCTGGCACTTGCTGGACGCGTCCCCTGCCCTTCTCCCAGGAGGAGCCACTCCCACATTTGGGTAGTTAGTACCCAGGACTGGTTGGACTGATTTGGGTTAGGGACCCTAGAGGGTTAAGGGAACAACAGAGATAGGGCTGAAGTACCCTGTCTGGAACCCCAGTCTCCCCCTGGGGTTGTTCTGATTGTGGCTGATGCCTGGTTACAAATTGGTTTTTAACCCAAGCATTGTGATTATTTTTTAAAAAAGCCAAACCAATTTTGGCAGGAGTTAGAATAAATCCTGGGGCCTGGGCTCCTCTGGTCTTGGCCCTCTGCAGCCTTCTCCCTCTAAGGGGAAGCTAGAGGGAGAAGAGGATCTCGGCAGGTCTCCAGCCACTTCCAAATGAAGTTTTGGGAGTTGGTTGAAGGTGAAGGGAGGAAGGCCTAGGGCCACTCTCCCTTCTGAGAGGCAGCTGCAGCTCAGGCCCTAACATACCCTTCCCCCTCTGGCCTCCCGCTTGCCCCCTCTTGTCAGAGGGGGAGAAGTGGGGAATAGTTTGGGAACTGGTTTGTCCACATAACCTCCCCCATTATTCCTTGGCCCACCCTCAGGGCAGAACCCCCTGCCCAGGCTGGGTAAGAGATGGGCTTGGTCCAGCAGGGGCCCTGAGGGAGCAAACCCCTTTCCTTCTGGGGAGAGCGCCCCCCTACCATGTAGTTGAACAGGGGCTAGGAGCTCCCCATCCCCTCCCTCTAACAGCAGGCTGTGTGGGTTTCAATTCCCATCTTCCCTGCCCCGGCTAGGTGTCGTCCACCCTGTATCCTATCATGTGTCTGAGTGTGTGTGGGGGGGTTCTGTACTAATTTCCATGGCCGGTGGCTTTTCCTTCCATGCATCACTCCCCCCCGCATGCCCAGGGGCCACCCGCCTGGCATTACCGCATGCTGGGGTCATTGGGGGAGGGGGGTGGGGCTCACGCTGTCCTGTGGTCTTGAGATTTTTATTTTTGCATATGTAATCCATCCTGTACAGGTAGCTAACTTTGTAAACGCTGTGTATTCCCTCTGCCCCCATGGCTGCTGGTGTAAATAAACTGCATCTCCCGTTGGTAGCCTGGCCTACCCACCCTCATTGCCATGTTGCTGGGAGCAGAGCAAACCATTCTCTTAATGTCACAGAAGAAGGCTCCACAGCCACAAAATGGAACTTTTATTTAGTCAGGCACTGACCATCCAAGAGTTCCAGAGGCAACGGCCCAGGGCCCAGGGCCCTATACCCAGAGCTCGTCCTTGGGAGTCAGGCAGGGTAGGACATTGGCTGAAGGCCAGTGCTGTCTTGCTTATGGCCTTAGGCCTAGGGTAGCAGCAGCTGTGGCCTGGCCTTTCCCAATGCAAGGGGCTTGGCCTTGGGCCCCCAACCCCCTTCCTGACTAAGCTCTATAGAGGACTATTAAAAAAAAAAAAAAAAAGCAAAATAGCAAAGTGCCTTGAAATAAGGGAGAACCCTATTCCTGCTACAGGGGTAGAGGGAGGAGGTGGAGGCAGTTGGGTACCTATAGGGTAAGCTGGCACCAACTTCATCCCTGTCTCAAAAAGACTTGACACTCAATCCTACAGAAGTACCCAGGGCCATTCTGGGTTGCCCTGCAGGTGGCCTTGGGTGCTAAGGGACAGACATGCAAGACACTGGGAAGGGCAAGGGCCGCAGCTGGGAGGGAATTAAAGCCTAACCTTTTATTAAGCTTAGCTTTTTGGCTCTGACCTCCTTCAGGATTCTAAAAGTATAGGAAGATGACATCCATGTTTCTACCTGAGTTGTGCTTACACAGAGGGGATGTCTGTACCCCTGTAGATGCGAGGGGAGGCCTCATACCTGCCTCCTATGTACTATGGATGGGGTGCCCACCATATCCTATCCATCTGTCCCTCCCAGGCCTTTGGGCCCAGCTCTGGCCAGGAAAGGTGAGGAGGCCATAAAGGAGGAAGACCATGCCTTTCATTTTCTCCCCATGTCCTTATCGTCCATACATCCCAAATATGAGGAAGCTGAAGAAGACTGTGACCCCCACCAGGGAAACAGTGGCAGGTGCTGTGAAGAACTGGCGATAATTGATACGGAAGTACCAGACCACACCCAAAAGGATTATAAACACAGGCACCATGAGACTGCCCACACTGACACCAAGGCTGGGTGGCTCAGTGGCTGAGGGGGCCAGGGAAGCTGAGGGGTCCGTAACAGCTGCCCCTGGGGGTGACCGGTGGCAGTGAATCACACAGTTGTCAGTGATGTTCAGAGAACGCAGTGTGCGTGCTGGATCCTGCAGCAGGTGGCCCTGGTAGATCAATTTCATCTGGTTCTCCTGTCCAGGAAAATACTTGCTGCAAGGATGAAAGAGGAGGAAAGGCAGAGATTGAGGCATACATAACATAGCAAACAGGCCTGAAACAACAAAGATGGGCAATGGGAAAAACTAATGGATAAGTTTCTAAGAAAGTCTCCTCTACATCCCTGGTAGGGGCCAGACCTTAGGATCCCCTGCTGCTCTAAATTCTACACCAGTCTCCTCAGAGGGGCCAAGTCCTGGGGCGATGGAGCATGAGCAGCTTCCCACTTTCTAGCCCACTCACCTCTTCAAGGCACCCACAGTGTCCTCTGGCCTGGCCACAGCCAGTTCCTCAGTATCATTGAGGAACTTCAGTCGCACGTTGATAAGGCTGGGGCTGGGAGAAAGGCAGGTGCTATCCTCAGATCTCGGCAGGCCTTCCGGACTGCTGTTCTCTGCGCCCACTTGTCTTTTGGGCACGCCTTGGATGTCAAGGAGATGCTCAAGGCTGGACTCCATACCACCCCCAGCAACAGGTTCCCCCGTAGGGTCTCCCCCACCTTCGCCAGCCTCTTCAGCCTTCTCATCATTACCCTCTGATGGATGGGGTAGTTCGGTTGGCTCTGGGGTGCCTTGGCCTGCCACCAGCTGGTCCACATGTCCCAGGTGGAGGACGGATGTGTCACCTGCTGACACAATAGTGCCCAGGAACTGGTTGCTACCGCTGTCTGCTACATAGGTAGACAGCCAAGCTAGGACCAAGGCTAGAATCAGCACCACCACACCTGCCACTACCATCACCTCATTACCCACACCCTCAATGAGAGTGACATCAGAGAGCTCCATGGCCTGGCTGCTGACCGGGTCCACGCTGCAGGAACAAAGAGGGAATAGCATTAGCAGATCCAGAGGGGTTGCAACCAGGTTCCTAGTTTAGGTTCTAACTGAGCCAGTCCCTGAAAAAACGTGGAGTTCAATATTCTGTAGGAGTAAGCAACAAACCTTCCTAACTCCAGACCTCCAACCTCAAGCTAACAAGTTGCTCTTGGTATCTAACACAAGACTAGCTCTCAGGTGCCATGCCCACAACAAGTACAGATCACCAGGAAAGTATCCTTGTTGCTACACACCGAATGCTTATTGTTTGTTTGTTTGTTTGTTTTTTTGTCATTGATGGGGAAAAACATTTGCTTCTTTGAGCTCGGAGTTTCTCTAAAATTTCTGACACTTGATCAAGCAAATGTGCTCCCTTAGCAGCCTCCAACTTAACTTCAGAAAGAGCAAGAGACCAAAATCTGAAATACTTTATTTTGGGGCACCTTTGGAGGTGGTGTACAGTCACCCTCCCTGGATTATCTCATTTGAGCCCCATCTCATTCATTGGTACAGATCCATACCCAGATCTTAAGAGAGAAAGAAAACTGACCTACTGTCAAAAGAAGTCAGATCCACCCCAAAGGGGCAATTCTGTAGGGGTCATAAGCAGACATCAGCTCTGCCTCCTCTCAAACCCTCTGGCAGGCCCTGGGGAGAAACACCACCCTTATGTGTCACCATGGGCTCACAACTGCAAAAACCACTGTCTACATGGAACTGATCTGGAAATGACTTCACAACAGCTCTCACAATCCCCACCTGTGTCTCTTCTTGTACTGTGTAGGACCTCCCTCTGCAGTTTCTTAGACAAGAAAGATTTCTGCTTGGTCCTTGGAGGACCTACTTTTTCCCTTGAAGAATCTGTTGTTTTCACAGCTGTTCCTGGGCAAATCCATCTGGTGATTATCATTATCAGACTATTCTCACAGCACCTATAAAACTTCATTACAGGGATCCACCTGTCCATCTATTAGACTCCCAGAGCACAAGGATCACATGTATTTCTCTATTTAAGAGCCCAGCATAATGCCTTAGTAGTTACTCAAAAAATAATTGTGGAACCTATCAACGTCTTAAGTTTCCGCATCCTCATTTAATAAACCGGCCCTTAAGTCAGTTTATCACCTTTCTCAGAACCTCAGCCTTCTTTCTCATCAGTAAAATGGGTTAAAAACAGTACCTACCTCATAAGGTTGTTTTGAAGATGACATGAAATCATCGAAGCAAAATAATCAGCACAGTGCTTGGCACATGGCAATTGTTCAATAAACAACTGGTAGTAATTATGTCTTACTCCCCCAACTAACCCCTGACATGAAGGTTAATGCCATTAACCCTGGTTTACAGAAAAGGAAACTGCGGCGGAGAGACGAGAACCACTGGCAGAGACACGGGGAACCGTCGTGCGGAGGGGCCGGGCGGGACCCCAGGCCTCCTGCCTCGGAGCCCTTTGCTTTGTCCTCAGCCTGCGAGCGACCCTGACGCGGGAAGGAGGGGTCCCGGACCCTGCTTTTTCTGAGGCAACGGCTCCCCGTCCGGGCGGTCCTATTTCCGCAGCAATGGAGCGGAGTCCACGAGCCCCCGAAACCGAAGGGCTGCCGGGTTCGGGCAGCCGCGCCCAAGCCCAGCACTCCCAGTCAGCGAAGGGGAGGGTCAGCCTAGGGGGTCACAAACCATCCACACCCCTCAAACTTCGGGGCGGGGCTGGAGAACTAGGGGTGGGGCTTGAGGGCGCGGGGAGTCATGGGAAATTAAAGGGAACCTGGACTGGTACTACGCTTGGATGGGAAGAAGTTCCTCACCTGAAAAGGCCAGGCTAAATATTTTGACTTCGCCAGGATGGCCCCGGGACTCGTCTTCCCGTAAGGACCGGGGGAGGGGCGGGCAGTCCACGATTTTGTTCAGGGTACGGTCTCTTCCGGCCTTTCCCGGAAGCGGTTAGAACTAGGGACGGGAAGTCCCTCCTCCGCGCCTTGCACTGATGACGCAAAGTTACGTAAGACGGGCTGACGTAAGCGTATTCTTTAAATAAAAGGAACAGGTTTCTCAGCGGAAGGAGGGCGGAGTCATTGTTGGCGGGATCACGGCCCACCCGGGTCAGGGCCACGCCGGGTGGGCGGGGCCTCAGGTCGTCCGGAAGAGAGGCTGAGCCAAAAGGGGAGGTAAGAGTTGTCGGAGGTGTTTGAGAAAGGGGCGTGGTTTCTTTTCTGAGAGGTTTGCCTTGACTGGCGCTGCTGCATAAATCCTGAATGAGGTTACCCTCTTACCATCCTGGTTTTTCTTTTCTTTTCTTTTTTTTTTTTTTTAGGGCTGAGGACCGAACTTGGGGGCTTGAGCATGCTAGGCAAGCGCTCTCCCACTGAGCTAAATCCCCACCCCAATCCTGGTTTTTCTAACCCTGCTTGGTACCTTCCATGCTCACGGGATTCAGTACTGCTCTGTAACAAGACCCAAATTCCAGGTTAGTGGGATCAGCTAGGTCTGGTCTTTCTGATCACCAAGAACTCAGCTCTACGCCTGGCGCAGGCCTGTCTGTATTCCCAGATACTTGGAAGGCTGGTGAGGATCGAAAGTTCGAAGACAGCCTGAGCAATTCAACTACACCCTGTCTCAAAATAGAAAAGAAAAAGAGTCGAGGATGTAACTCAGTGGTAGAGAGCCCCTGGTTTCAGCACTCAGTACCACAAATAAATACATTAAATAAAAAATTTAAAAAGGGTTGAGGATGTAGCTCAGTGTTTACATGTGCTAAGTACACCCTCTGTTAAATCCCCAGTGCAGAAAATTTTTTTAAAACTTCAGCTCTTGGGGCTGGAGTGATGGCTCAGTGGTTGCCTGGCATGCTTGAGGACACAGGTTCGAACCCCAGCACCATGTACACAACAAAGTGTTGGAGCAATGAGGGCACATGAAAAACTAAATAAAATTGATTCTCTCACTGTCCCTCTCTCTATATAAAAATAAATAAACAAAAAACTTTAGCTCTGGCAGGGCACGGTGGCACATGCCTATAATCCTAGCAATTAGGGAGGCTGAGGCAGGAGGATAGAGAGTTCAAAGCCCCACCCTCAGCAATTTAGCAAGGCCCGAAGCAACTTAGGGAGAGCCTGTCTCAAAATAAAACATAAAAAGGGCTGGGGATGAGGATGTGTTTTAGTGGTTAAGTGCCACAAAACAAAACAAAAACGAACAAACAAAAAAACCCAACCACCTCAACTCTGGATTAGCCAGGAGACAGACAAGGAGACAAATTATTCTTTATCCAGTGCATAAGGAGTGCTGCCCAGGTAGTGTGGGACCCTGACAAATAATTTGGGAAAGCATTTCAAAGAGAACACAGATTGGGGCTGGAGAGGTGGCTCAGAGGTTTCAGTGCTTGCCTGGCAAGCACGAGGACCCAGGTTCAAACCCCAGCACCACGTAGACAACTAAGTGTTATGTTAGAGCAACTAAGACCATGTGAAAAATTAAATAAAGTTGTTTCTTTCTCTGTCTCTCTCACTGTCCCTCTCTCTTAAAAAAGAGAGAGAGAGAGAGAAAACACAGATTCAGTAGTCTTAGAGCATTCGAAAAGCAGGAACCAAAAATACAAAACTTTCAACTTCCAAGAATTTATCCAGATTTTTACAACTATTTTTTACTAAAGACTTGCTGGAGTTTTGTTTTATGGTCAACTATTGATTAAAGTATAAATAATGCGGGGATAAATAAGCATAGAGCTTGGTAGAACAGTAGAGTAGAACCATCACTCAGTTCAAGAAATAGAAAACTACTCTAGTGCCTACTCCTTTCATGTTCTCTTTAAGCCACTAACTTCCAAAAAGTGGCCTTCTCTGTCACCATAGATTACTTCCACCACCACCACCACCCTTTTTTTTTTTTGTACTTTGTTGTAGAATGCTGGGGATAGAACTCAGGGCCTCCAGCCATCCAGGCAAACTCTCAAAAAACATTTTTTTTTAAAGAGGGAGGGACAGTGAGAGAGACAGAGAAAGAGAGAAACAACTTTATTTAGTTTTTCACATATCCTTAGTTGCTCCAACACTCAGTTGTGTACGTGGTGCTGGGGTTTGAACCCAGGTCCTCGTGCTTGCCAGGCAAGCGCTGAAACCGCTGAGCCATGGCTCCAGCGGCTCAAATTTTTTTTTTTGTACCAGGGTTTGAACCCAGGGGCGCTTAACCACTAAGACACATCCCCCTCCCTTTTTTTTTTTTTATTAAGAGTATATAGAGATACAAATGAGAGGGAAACATTATCAAACCATCAATAACCAATGCAATCCCCATCCCTTTTTAAAAAAAAAATTTAAATTTTGAGACAGGGTCTCACCAAGTTGTTCTTAGGCCTCACTAAATTGCTGAGGCTGGCTTTGAACTCATGATCCTCCTGTGTTAGTCTCCCGACTTGCTTGGCATATGCCACCACTCCCAGACATCCTCAACCCATTTTCTTTTTTGAGACAGGATCTCATTAAGTTGCCTGGGCTGGCCTTGCACTTGTGATCCTGCTTTAGTGTCCTGAGTAGCTAGTATTACAGGCTCATGCCAATCATACCCAACTTGTTTTTGTATTTTGAACAAATGAAATCAAAACAGTATACTTTCTGTTGTCTAGCCTTTTTTTTTTTAAGAGAGAGGGACAGTGAGAGAGAGAGAGAGAGAATCAATTTTAATTTTATTTAGTTTTACATGTGACTTTCATTCCCTGGACACTTCATTATGTACGACGTGATGCTGGGGTTTGAACTCACATACTTGCGCTTGCTGGGCAAGCACCGTAACCGCTGAGCCACTGCTCCCCTGTCTAGCTTTTTTTTTAAAGTCTATTTTCTTGGTATGGTAAATATGCATAATATAAAGTGTACTATTTTAGCATAATACATAGCATAAAATTTACTATTTTATCTGAAAGTGAAGCTCATTGGTAGGGTGCATTCCTAGCATGTATGGGTACCATCCCCAGCACTGAAAAAAACTACTATTTTAACATGTATACTTCAGTGGCATACATTCAGGATATTTTACACCCATTACCACTATAGTCCTTTTTCTGCACCCATTAAACAGTAACTCCCCATTCTTTCTCCTCTAGTCTGTTTTTTGCCTAAGAATTTGCCTATTCTAGGTACCTTATATATTATTTGCCCCTCCCAACCTTTTTTCTTTCCTTTTTAAAGAGAAAGAGAGAGAGAATTAATTTATTTTTTCATCTGGTTTTTGTTTCTCCGACACTTAGTTGTGTACGTTGTGCTGGGGTTTGAAGATGGGTCCACGTGCATGCCAGGCAAGCACCATAACTGCTGAGCCACTGCTCCAGCCCCGTTAAGGTTTTTGATATGTGATGCCATATTGTCCTCTGGAGAGGCCCTAATTTCATTATTCCCAGCTGTGTGTTGAGGTACCCCTAGAATTCCCTTCCTAAAAAGTATTAGAGCCTGGAGAGGAACAGAGACTAGATGCAGGGTTTTGAGAGATGAGAGAATCCTAAAGATTTTTTTTTTAAGAGAGAGGGACAGTGAGAGAGAGAGAGAGACAGGGAATCAATTTTATTTAGTTTTTCATATGGATTTCATTGCTTGGACACTTGGTTGTATATGTGGTGCTGAGGTTCAAACCTGGGTCCTCACGCATGCCAGGCAAGTGCAATACCGCTGAGCCACCACTCCAGCTCCTAAAGATGTTTATATGCCAACAGGAAGGAGCAGAGAAGGGTAGAAGTGAAGAGAAAGGGAGTCTGGGAAGGGAATCATGGAGTAGTGTTCTCTGGAAGTAGGGAAGAGTCAAGCAGGTGGCTGGGCTTGCTCTGGACAGGAGGTGGAACATTTGGCCTTCCCAGGACTCTGGGCACCTGAACTACACATTTGGGTGGATTCAGATACACACACTTGGGGGCTGGAGCAGTGGCTCGGTGGTTACAGTGCTTGCCTGGCATGCACCAGTACATGGGTTCAAACCCCAGCACCCACATACACAACTAAATGTCAGAGCAACAAAAGCCATGTGAAAAACTCAATAAAAATTGATTCTCTCACTCACTGTCCTTCTCTCTTTAAAAAAAAAAAAAATAGACACACACACTCTATGTTCCCCATGCCTCCACTATATGAACTGACATCTGCTATATTATCACATTACATTGTCATTTTTCATCATTATGTCTTATCAAATTCCCTACGGTCAAGAACTGTTTTTTGGATTTTTTATTTTTATTTATGTGGCCCCAAAATCGATTCCAGGTTACTTAATATAGATTTTTTTTCTTCCTGTAGGGATTGAATCCAGGAACTTGTATATGTTAGGCAAGTGCCTACCACTGTGCTACATCCTTAGTTCACTGATTTATTAAGTGGGACTGCAGCAGTTACTCAGTGGTCCCGACACTTGCCTGTCATGCACAAGGACCCAGGTTCAAACCCCAGCACCACATACACAACTAAGTGCCAGAGCAATGAAAACCAGATGAAAAACTAAATAAAATTGATTCTCTTTCTTCCACTGTCCCTCTCTTTAAAAAAAATAAAAGGTTTATTAAGTGAATGATGGTTAGATGGTTAGATTCAGAGTAGTAGAAGGAAGAGGTGGGGAACTAGAAAAATTTCTGTCATCTACTAGCCAGAGATGAAGCATTGAGAGAGTCATGGCAGTGAGGCGAAATGGATGGAAGGGACGTGGGAAGGGTTGGTTAGGGCTGGAGACAGACTCAGTGCTCAGCAGCTGAGTCGAAGGTCTGGAAGAGTGGACAAAGCTGACAAGGATGTGGCAAAAGGACAAGCTGTAGCTTAAAGGTATCTTGAAAGAAAGGCTTTCGGGGCTGGGTTTTCGGGGGTAGAGAAATTGCAAGAGGGAACTAGGAAAGCAAGAAGCCTGCACTAGGGACTATTTCACTGCCCAATACTGGTCCATTTTATCTTATTTATTTTGTGTACCAGGGCTTGGACCCCAGGGGTGCTTTATCACTGAGCCACATCCCCAGCCCTTTTTATTTTGGGGGACAGAGTCTTGCTAAGTTGCTAAAGCTATCCTCAAATCTGTGATCCTCCTATCTCAGTCTCCTGAGCTGCTGGGATTACAAGCATTCATGTCCATGCCCGGCCAGTCCCTTTTAAAGATAATAACAACTTAAAAATTAACAGTATTTTATGGATCTTAACACCTTGGCCACTTTTCATGATGCAGTTTATGTTTATTTTTCTTAATTACTGAACTTAAGCATTTTATGTCTTTGTGTGCAATTATGATGGCTATGGAATGGTGAATATGTCCCTGAATCCTCAATGCTACCTTTACTAAATATGTTTTTAGTAAATCCATTTTACTAGAAAACAACTGAGGCTGTAGCTCAGTGGTAGAGCACTTGCCTAGCATATGTGAGGGCCTCAGTTCAATCCCCTGCCCTACCAAAGAAAAAATATATAGACATATAGATGGATTATAAAATTTCAGAAGAATTCATGGATACCCCTTCATTAAAAAAAAAAAAACCTCAAACACCACAATAAAAAATCCCATCAGCACAGTTCCTCTTCCTCTCCAGATGGGGGGATTCTTGGTCACCAGCCTTCCTGGTCTTCTATTTTACTCTCATGGAGTTTTGTTTTGTTTGCTGTGCATATTGTATTCCAAACTGTTTTTGTCTCCCTAACAACAGTCTTGGAAATCTTTCCAAGGCAATACACATGCTGGTCACTTGGAACTTCTTCCCATTCTATCTTGCTATGGCCTTTGTAAGGGCTAAATGATATTCTGTTGTATGGAGTTGTTTGACTTCATCCCACATGTTGGCTTATTGCATGCTAAGACTACTGTTTGGGCATTTGCCTGCCTTTTATGTAAACGGGGAGCAGTGTTTAAAGTGCACAGTGGCGCACACCTGTAATCCCAGTGGCTTAGGTTGCTGAGGCAGAAGGATCACAAGTTCAAGGCGAGTCCAGGCAACTTACCAAGACCCTCAGCAACTTAGTGAGACCCTGTCTTAAAATAAAAAATAGAAAGAGCTAGGGTTGTAGCTCATGGTAAAGTGCCTCTGGGTTCAATCCCCCATACCCTGAAAAACAAACAAACAAAAAAAGTTGGGCTGGAGCGGTGGCTCAGCGGTTACTGCGCTTGCCTTGCATACGTGAGTACATGGGTTCAAACCCCAGCACCACGTACACAATGAAGTGTCAGAGCAACAAAAGTCCATGAAAAACTAAATAAAAAATTGATTCTTTCTCTCTCACTGTCCCTCTCTTAAAAAAAAAAAAAAGTTGTCCTTCCTTTCCTCACTGAACAAAGAAATGACATCTTTTAGCTGGAAACAATTTTTCCAGTAGTTTGCTTTTTACTTATGTCTGTGATTAGGCGCTTGTGAAACCAAATTTAACCTTTTCTTGTGTCTTTGCTCTATTAATCTTTTCTTTCATGCTGTCACTGGAAAATTTTTTTCCTGTCACAAAACAATACATATAATCACATCTCTCTCTCTCTCCCCCTCTCTTAAACAGGTATTTTATAGTTGTAAAGGTAATAGAAAAGGCTGGGCGGGCGGGGTCTGCCTGCTGTAACAGGACAGAAAGTTGAACACTCCTGGAGTTCCCAGCCACAGCCCAGCACTGGGAGATTTCCTTTTCTTCTTAGGCATTTGGCTCTGTGAATCTAAAGCACGACTTCCATTTAGAAAGGAGAGGGTGCTGCTCTGCTAACCAGGGCAAAGACTGTCTTGCGCTGGTGAAAGGGAATCTCTGTAGACACAACTGCCAGGCTGCAAGAGGCAGACCCAGGGCTCCCAATCTGTCTCTGCTGCCAAACTCCAACTGGTAACAGGAGAGCCCAGGAGTCCTCAGCTACAGGACAAGAGAACAGGCTACTGGGCGCCTGTTCCCTCTGTTCCCTCCTGTGGTGAATGTCAAGGACTCTGATCTGAGGGGCTTTGTGTTTTATAACCCTTCTAATAATAGTAGCTCAGAACAGAAAACTTAGAAAACACAAAGGAACACAAAGCTGGGAAATAACACAGAGTAATGGAAACCTCAGTCACTTTGAAACCTAACATCCAACTTTTATTCTGCACAAATCACTCATTTGCGTTCACAAAAACTGGCTCACCTTGAAAAGCTCCCTCCTAAAACTGAGTGGTGCTTTTGACTCTGGGGTCAGAAGAAGTGACGAGGGAACAAGTGGTGGCTCGTCCTCCCATCATGGACCCTCAGAAACTATTCTGCAGTGACTGCTATTTAAGATACCATGTGTCACTTGTGGGTGGGGCAACTACATCATAAATGTCCTAGGCTTTCTGCATTTGCTGAAATGTCTGTTCAAGGAATAGAGTTCTAGTCTCAGCCTGCTGGAAGCAGACACAGGCACTTAGGTACAAAGCCAAGAAAGGCTACAGTTGGGATGATCAAAGGACGGCTCTGCAAAGATAGTGCTATCTGAACTAAGTGTTAAGAGTCAAATCAGCCTTAACCAGGCCAAAAAAAAAAGGTATTATACCAAGCAGCAGGAGCCACACAGGCAAACTCCTGAGAGCAAAGTGCTGGTCACATCCAGCAGCTAGTAACTAGTTCTGCAAGACTGGATTACAGGAGTTTGGGAAGGGAAGGGGAGTCAGGAAGTCAGAGAACATGCAGAGGCCAACCTCTACAGACTTCATTTTGCTGAGGTCTTTTTGTTTTGTTTTTGTTTTTGCAGTGCTGGGGATGGAACCCAGGGCCTTGCACTTGCTGGGCAAGTGCTATACCACTGAGCCACATTCCCAGTACTGATTTTGTTGCATTTTGATTTTGTCTGAAGGTAGAGAGGAACCACCATGGAGAATGATCAGAGTTGTGATCATTTCAGCATCCATTCAATGCATAGGTTTCAAGATCTCCCTTGAAGTGACAAAGGCAGGGTAAAACAATGCAGCAGAGGCAGGGTCTCCTCACTCTTTAGGAGGCAGAAGAGGTATATGGGTGGCAAGGGAGAGAAGCGACAAGGATCACGGTTCCTGGTTTGGGGCCTTGTGGATAGAGGGGCCATCCACTTACGCACAGGGAGGGGAGGTGAGCAATGGCTGAGTCTGGGGACAGGCTGAGTCAGACCTCTTGGGGTGCGGATCTGAAGCTCAGGCTGGCTGGAGGTCAGCAGATGGCTCAAGAAGCCAGTGGAGGGATGAGCTGGTCCAGGACGACAAGTGAAATACAAAGATGAGGACCAGCAATCACTTCTCTAGGTTTGGGGACAGGGACAGATGGAGGGGGCTGGACAGCTGTAGCAGTGGCCTGGTATGGGGCTCACTGGATGCGTCCCTCCACACGCAGTAGTAGGTAGTCCCTGAGCAGCGGGGGCAGAGGGAGCTGGGTGGTGGCCTGGCGACAGCGACTACCCAACTGAGCACGCACAGCCAGCCGGGCCAGGTGCTGCAGCCGCCGCGGCTGGTTCACCATGCGCAAGGCTGAGCTGTAGAAGGCTTCATGCTCCTAGGCCAAGAGGGAAAAGTCAGATGGCCCATCACCCTTGACTCTGCCCTTCTATCTGGGGGCAACCCAGCAGTGGGGTGCTGGGATTTTGCAACCTACATCCACCTGGGTATTTGGTACATCAGGGAGGACTTGGATTCAGAGGTGAGAAGCCCTGCCATAGTGAAGGGGGCTGGGCCACAGGTCAGAGTCTCAGTCCATGCCGGTAGGAGAGGCTGGGCAGGTGTGTAAAATCAGCTGTGCCACCAGGGGTAAAAGGCCAGGAACCCAGGGCTCTCCTGCTCCTCCCTCCATGGAGCTGGTCCTGGAGGGATAGGCCTGTGGCTCATCCTTCCTCTCCATCCCCCCAGGAAGGAACTCTGCCCTTGGGGTAGACATACCTGCCATAGCTCAGGAAGCACTGCCTCCACCCAGGTATCACAGGATGGGACTGAAGGATAGGCATTAAGCAGAACTTCCAGAGCTCGAGGGAAGTTGGCACAATGTTTTAGCATCTAGGAATCAAAAGAGGGTCTCAGGGGCACCTTGCCTCCCCATTCAAGGGAGACCCAAGCCTAGACTAATCCAAATCCCCACTCACACTCATTTGGGGAGCTCAAGTCTGAACTTATCATCCTTTTGCATGCTTCCATTTATCCCTGACTTAAGTAGGCTTCAGCCTCTTGGCTGCAGGGTTTCTTCGGGCTCTTTCCTCCCTTGGACATCCACACCCGCACAATAACCCTCTTTCCCACTCCCACTATGGAGACAGACCTCTCGCCACTGAGGGGAGGCTCTTCAGTGTCTTGGACCCCTCATCCCCTGCGGCATTTGCAACCTAAGCACCCCCAACCCCCCATCAGAACCTGCTTCCTGCGCACCTCAGGGCTCACAGGCTGGGCTCCGTAGTCCAGCAGCACCGCGAAGAGGACCTCCGGTTCCCAGTTGGGGGCGTCCTGGACTGCCTGCAGCGCGCAGTCCATGGGGGTGTGGCCCGCCCCATTGGGGAGCCCAGCGCGAGCCCCATGGCGCAGCAGAAGCTCAGCCAGGACCCCGCAACCGTTGGCACAGGCATTGTGCAGCGGCGTATGGCGCTTCAGCCCAGCTGCCTGGGGGTCAGCCCCGGCCTCTAGCAGGCGGCGCGCTGCGGCCTCGTGCTGGTGGCTGCTGCCAGGGCCCTCGGCTCCAGCGCACGCTGCGTTCAGCGCCGTCTCACCCTGGCTGGTGCGCAGGCCCACTTTGGCACCATGCTGCAGGTAAAGGATCACGTGCGCCTCCAGACCACGCGCGGCTGCCACGTGCAGAGGGGTCACCTCGGTCTCCTGTGCTGCTTGGTTGACGGTCGCTCCTGCCTCCAGCAGCAACTTGGCGCACCTGGGGACAGGGTGCAAGGGCCCAAGGTCCGAACTGAGACCAACCCCCTCCCTTCCTACCCGTCTGTCTCGAGGTACAGCCTCGAGTTCTCCACGAGGTCACAGAAGCCCCATGACACCAGAGCTGGAAGGCCCCATCAGAGCTACCAGAAGCATCTTAATTTTAACAAGCCCAGAAAAGTCTAACAGCAGGCAAGGACACACAACAAATTAGTGACTGCCCCAGAATTAGTACACCCTCCTAGATTCCACCTGACTCCCAAATGAAATGGGACCCCTGGAGCTTGAATCAAGTGGTCTAACACAAGATTTTGAAAATCCATTTCTGTGTACCCTGTGAAACAAATTTAAAGTATGTGAGCCAAAAAAAAAAAAAAAAAAGAAAAGAAATGGAATATAAGTTCTAATATTTTTCTTCCTACCCCCAACCCTGAAGACCACTCTTCTAGACTAAGCCATGCTCATTCAGGAAAATAAAGCCACTTGGGGACCTCCCTACTCAACTTTCCCCTAGAGAAAACAGAATCAAACAAACAAAAAAACGTTTTGGAGAACACATATTTCACAGTCTCAGAGTTCCTGGAAAAATTATAGGCCAGAACATCACTGCAGCAAATACACATTATCACCCACTGTGGGCAAAACCAAACATGCAGCAAACTAAATTAACAATGATGAAACTAAACTAAAAGTAATTTATAATTAAGAAGCCAGAATGGCAGCTGCCGGACAGCCAAGAACAGATCCATCAACCCAATGAAACCCTGATAACCAGATATCCTTTTCCCAGATGACCAGATGCCAACATGCAGGTCCAGCAGGTGTTTTGCTCAGTGTCCAAGAATGAAGTAGCAGCCAGTCTTCCAAGGACTACTGAATTTGTTTGCTCGGTGGGCTGACTTTTGTTTCTAAACACATAAGGAACCCTTAAAAGTTCATTCAGGGGCTGGAGCAGTGGCTCAGCGGTTTCAGCGCTTGCCTGGCACGCCGGAAGACCCAGGTTCAATCTCCAGCACCATGTACACAACTAAGTGTCGGAGCAACTAAAAGCCATGTGAAAAACTAAATAAAGTTGTTTCTTTCTGTCTCTCTCACTGTCCTTCTCTCTTTAAAAAAAAAATAAGTTCATTCAGTAGGGTTCCAGTAAGTGGCCATTTTCACTTTACTTAAAAGGATGAAATCTGGGTCTACAGCGGTGGCCCAGCAGTTATGGTGCATGCCTGGCATGCGCAAGGACACGGGTTCAAACCCCAGCACTATGTACACAATGAAGTGTTGGAGCAACGAAAGCCACATGAAAAACTAAATAAAACTGATTCTCTCCCCTGCCCCACTGTCCCTCTCTCTAAAAAAAAAAAAAAAAAGAAAACAAAAGCATGAAATCTGCTGCCAAGTGCTTGTGCCCAGCCACCTGGGGATCAGACACGCCCATAAGAACCTTAAAAAGGAGCCAGGGTGTGGTGGCTCACACCCATAATCCCAGTGGTTTAGGAGGCTGAGGTAGGAGGATGGTCAGCTTCAGCAACTTAGCAAGAGCCTATCTCAAAATAAAAAAACAAAAAGGGCTTGGGCTTAATGGTTAAGTACCCCTGGGTTCAATCACTGGTACCAAAAGAGAAAAAGAAAAGAACCTAAGAAAGGGCTGGCAAATTTGGATCACTTCCGGGTCCATCACTGGTCTGGATCCCCAGCATGTGGCTTCGCAGTGTCTTGACCATCACCTGCTAGCCCAGATTTGCAGAAGGGTAAATAGCATCATGCAGAGAAGGCCAACAACTGCTGACCCTAAATAAGGAAGGAAAAGAAAAAGAGGGGCCTCATGGTGAAGCTAGAAGTTTCCTGATGCCTTTCTCAAAACAACTAGGAATTTGACTATAGAGGATTCACAGGGAATCCGAGACTACGGTCAGAACGGATTTGCCCAAAAGCATCAAGGCTTCTGCCTCCTGAGTTTTGCACACGTGACCTTGGACAAGATGCTAAATCTTTCTGAGTCTCATTTTCCTCATCTATAGAATGAGGCCTGTCTGCAGGTTGTCCTGAAGATGCGTATGGCAGTGGTGCACGCTGGGAATCCCAGCAACTCAGGAGGCTGAGGCAGGAGGATCCTACGTTTGGGGTCAGTCTGGTCACCTTAGCAAGACCCTATCTCAAAAAAGGGGCGGGGGTGTAGCTCAATGGCAGAGCACCCCTGGATTCAATCCCCTGTACCACTAAAAAACAGAAGATGTATGTGAGGTGCTTTGGGAACAAAGCTGTGTATGGCTGTCCAGTCATCCCTTGTCTTGGCCATGTGAGCTAGAGACACACGTGCACACACTCCTCCCAAGTCATCCATCCCATGGGCACCTACTGTAAGGACTCAGGGGCTGTGCAGAAGTGCAAGGGGGTTGTGCCTTCCTCCGACAGCACATTAACCTTGGCACCGAAGGTCAACAGCAGCTGCACACAGTCGGTCTGGGCTCTGGCACAGGCCTGGTGCAAGGCAGCTCGGCCTCCAACCCGGGCATCCAGCTCAGCCCCTTGCAGGATCAGGTGGCGGGCACAATCTGTGTAGCCTCTGGCTGCAGTGATGGTGAGGGGTGCCGTCTGCTTGGTCTTGGGAGTCAGCACCCAGAACCCTAAGAACAGGCAGTGTTGGTGGGCTGTGTGTGAGATCAGTGGGAAAGGAAAGGATGGGGATACTGGCCTACAGCTAGCTGTCAGCTAGCGCTGGCCTTCCCTCTGCATGGTCTAAGCACAAACTCTATGCCTGGCTGTACCTGAGAAAGTAACTCAAGCCCTGAATTTGGAAGTGTAAATTGGAACAGCTTTTTAGAATAGTTTATCAGTCTGTAACAAATTTTCGTATGTGTCACAGAAAAAAACAACTGGTATAAAATCCCAAGAGCCAACTAAGGAAATGTTAGGGTCTTTGAGCTGCTGATGGATTTGGTGGCTCTTTTTGTTCACCTCTGGCTTTGAGTGTGGAGAGGTAGTTACACACAGATGGCCTGGGCCTTAGTTTGGGAGTGGCCAAAGAAGAGAAATGAGTTGTAGGTCACACCTGGAGCAGGGTTGGGTGGAAGTAAGAGGAAGGATGAAGGGGAAAAGTAAGAGGTGGGATAGTGGGGAGGAAAGAATAAGGAGCTGGGAACCATGGTGCACACCTGTAATCCTAGCCACTCGGGAGGCTGAGGCAGGAGAATCAGGATAGTGAGTTTAAAGCCAGCCTCAGCAACTTAGCAAGACCCCAAGCAACTTAGTGAGACCCTGTCTCAGAATAAAATATAAAAGAGGGCTGGGGATATGGTTCAGTGGTTGACCCCTTGATTCATATCCTAGTATGCCCCCTCAAAAAAAAAATTAAACTTTATGCACAGTGGTGTGTGCCTATAATCCTAGCAGCTTGGGTGGCTGAGGGAGGAGGATTGTGATTTCAAAGCCAGCCTCAGCAACTTAGCAAAGCCCAAGCAACTCACTGAGACCGTGTCTCAAAAAAATAAAAAAGGAAAGGGGGGCTGGAGCAGTGGCTCTGCGGTTACAGTGCTTGCCTGGCATGCATGAGTATGCAGGTTCAAACACCAGCACCACATACACAGCGAAGTGTTGGAGCAACAAGGGTCCCATGAAAAACTAAATAAAAATTGTTTTTCTCTTTCCTTCTCTCTCTCTCATTGTCCCTCTTTCTTAAAAAAAAAATTAAAACATAAAAAAGGGGGGCTGGAGCGGTGGCACAGTGTTACAGCGCTTGACTGGCATGTGCAAGGACCCAAGTTCAAACCCCAGCACCACATACACAACTAAGTGTTGGAGCAAAGAAACCCAGATGAAAAACTAAATAAAGTTGTTTCTTTCTTTCTCTCACTGTCCCTCTTTTTTACTTTATTTTTATTTTTTTCAAAGAGAGGGACAGGCTAGAGCGGTGGTTCATCAGTTACGGCGCTTGCCTGGCATGCGCAAGTACACGAGTTCAAACCCCAGCACCACGTACACAATGAAGTTTCAGAGCAACGAAAGCCATGTGAAAAACTAAATAAAAAATTGGTTCTCTCTGTCTCTCTCTCACTGTCCCCTCTTTCTTTAAAAAAATAAAATAAATAAAGAGAGAGGGACAGTGAGAGAGACAGAGAAAGAGAGAAACAACTTTATTTAGTTTTTCACATGGCTTTAGTTGCTCCAACACTTAGTTGCGTATGTGGTACTGGGGTTTGAACCCGGGTCCTCGTGCTTGCCAGGCAAGCACTGAAACCACTGAGCCACTGCTCCAGCCCCTGTCCCTCTTTTTTAAAAGTAAAATAAAATAAAAAATAAAAAAGGCTAGGGATGGGGGACTGGAGGGGTGGCTCGGCGTTTAGGGCACTTGCCTGGCATGCACGAGTACACGGGTTCAAACCCCAGCACCTATATACCCAACTGTCAGAGCAACTAAAGCCATGTGAAAAACTCAGTAAAAAATTGATTCTGTCTCCCCCCCTCCTCACTGTCCTTCTCTTTAAAAAAGAAAAAAGGCAAGAAAAAGCTAGGGATGTTGCTCAGTGGTTAAACACCCATGGGTTCAATCCCCAGTACCAAAAAATAAAAATAAAAAGGAACCCAATCTACCCTTTCTTTTGGGGGGCTTGTTATATAAATTATGATGTATACCTGTATAGTAGAATTTATGCACCTATTTAAAATATTTTATAGACTTACAGTTATTGACATGGAAGGATAGTACATGAAAAAAAATCAGGTTATAAAACTGCCTGTGAGCTAGGGGTGTAGCTCAGTGGTAGAAAGCATGGTTAGCATACAAGAAGCCTTGAGTCAATCCCCAGCCCAAAAAAATAAAATTGCATGTGGGATGTAATTTCATTCTGTGAAAGAAAACCAAAGTGTTTATATGTGTGGTAGTATATCTATACAATTATTTGTCAACTAAAAATAAAATTTACTCAATCTGTATATAATATATTAAAAGAATGTAATTTTTAATTCTGAAAAGTCACACAAATCACTATCTCCGCCTCCTCTGGGTTTAGGAGGGAGTAAAATGGGGGTGGCAAGGGATGGTCTAGTTTCAGGTGTGCAGGGAGGGGACAGCCCTTGCTCTCCCCCCTCCCTGCCCCCACCCGTGGCCCCCACTTGTGCTCCTACCCTGTTCAGCTGACCAGGCCAGCTGGTTGCTCACAGTCTCCACAATCATGTTGGCGGCCTCTTCATCTTGGAACAGGGCTTGGACCTGCTGCAGGTCACCAGAGAAGAGGGCATTGTGGACAGCTGGGTCCCGGCAGGATCGGCGAGGCTTTGTGAGTCGGGCCTGGAGATTTGAGGGACACCTGTGGCTGCGGCACTGCTGGGCAGCAGCCCGGCGCCGATCCTCCCATTCCAGCCACTCCCGCTGCAGGCGGAGAGCGCGAAGGGTGGAGGAGGTGAAGGGGAAGGTCTCCCCTGTCATGGGGTGGGGCCCAGGAGTCTGGGCAGTGGCACCTGGGAAGATCCTGGTTCCCTCAGCCAGACTACCACCCTTGCTCTGCAGAACCACCTATCCCCTCTCATCCCCCTTAGCAGGGAGAAGGAGCAGCTGAGGCTATAAATAGGCCTTCACTGCTCTAGTAAACAGTTTTCCAGACTCATGATCCTGGTGCAGAGATGGTGCTGGGCCAGGTCCTGCCCTGCTGGTACTGAAGCTTATGGGTCAGCAGGCCCTTAACTGAAGCTACCCTTGGACCCCAGAATTTTCAACCTCCCACTTCTCTAGTGGGCTTCTTGGGTTGGCAAGGTCCGAGGTGAGTGAAGCAGGCAGCTGTGGGATGGGAAGGACAGCGAGGGAGACCAGGGTGACAGCCCCTGTGATGTTGACTAGAGGGCAGGAGTCCAGGTTGGCCCACAGGAGGTGGGAGAGAGCAGACCTTACAAGGGAAGTAAGGGGAGGATGAGACAGATACTGAGAAGATGCCCAGCTCTTCCTGGCATCTGCAATAATAGCAAGCACTTTGTGTGTGCATGGACCTTTACAGTATTTAAGTCACTTTCTATCCATCTTCATTTGGGTGACCAGGTAAACAGTACAGTAATACAAAACAGTTTGGCTAGGTTGATATGGTTAGGTTAATTATCATCTCAACACCGAGTGGGGTGTTCTTAGCTCTGTTTTACAGACTAGGAATTTAAGGTGTCTTTTTTTTTTTAAGAGAGAGAGAGAGAATCAATTTTATTTAGTTTCTTATTTGACTTTTGTTGCTCCAACACCTGGTTTTGTATGTGATGCTGGGGTTCAAACCTTCGTCCTCACGCATGCCAGGCAAGCACGATAATCATTGAGCACTGCTCCAGCCCTGGAACTTAAGTTTTAACAAGGTAAAATTACTGGCTCACAGTCATGTCTTGAGGGGCAGAGCCAGGACCCCAGGGGCCTGACACCATGGACAGTGCACTTTGGCTCCAGCTGCTGTGACCACATGTGGTGAAAACAGTTCTGCGAGCCTTCCTACTCCCTGAGCAGGACTGCAAGGTCTCCACAAACTGCACTCAAAGATTATAACAATTTTTGTTCTCCCCCTACCCCTCCCGCTCCTAAGGGGATTCACATGCTTGCTTGAGGAGGGCCCAGGGGTTGACCTTGAAACCAAAGAAATCTTCAAGCTGCAAACCCATTCACCGAGAAGGAGGCAGCTCTGCTTCCAGGAGCCTCTAGGGGGAGAAATGAGACCGTGAAACCACCCCAGCGGGTGTGACTGCCACCCGGGAGAAGAGGAGGGTGGAAGACCATCAGTCACAGCCCGCCAAGCTCTTCTAACCTGAGTTGGCTGCAGGCCGTGGCTGAGGTCTGCCCTGCCATGTGGTGCGTTCCTGGAACCTCCTCCCTGCTGCAGCCTCTGCTTGGGGATCTTTCACTTCCTCCTCTCCCAGGTCCTTGCACACAGACTAAATAGTTTTAGCTCCTGTTGTCACATTCTGAGTCGCTGTCTTAAGTTCAGGCCCTCAAAGCCCTAAACTGGGATCAACTCAACTTCCAACCTGGTGTTCTTTCCTCTGGCCACATCCCCTTCTGCTTCCCAACCAGAATGACCTAAAACAGTTAATTCACTTGCTTAAAAATTAAACCAGAGGGGCTGGAACAGTAGCTCCATGGCTACACTTGCCCGGCATGCGTAAGTACGCGAGTTCAAACCCCAGCACCATATACACAACTAAGTGCTGCTGCAATGAAATCCAGATGAAAAAATGAATTAATTCTCCCTTTCTTTCTTTAAAAAATAAAAAGGGAGCTGGAGTGGTAGCTTGGCAGTTACAGTGCTTGCCCAGCATACACAAAAACACTGGTTTGAACCCCCACACCCAAGTACGCAACTAAGTGTCAGAGCAATGAAGGCCATGTGAAAAACTAAATAAAAATTGATTCTCTCTCTCTCACTGTCCTTCTCTCTAAACCTTAGCTGGGCAGGGTATCACAAGTTCAAAGATACCCTCAGCAACTTAGTGAGTCTCTAATAAGCAACTTAGCAAGACCTTGTCTCAAAAAAAATAAATAAATAAAAGCAAGACTGGAGCGGTTGCTCAGCCGTTAAAGTGCTTGCCTGGCATGCATGAGGATCTGAATTCAAACCCCAGCACCACATACACAACTAAGTGCTGGAGCAATGAAGGCCAGATGAAAAACTAAAATAAAGTTCTTTCTCTCTAAAAAAAAAAAAAAAAAAAAAAAAAAGAGGAAGAAGAAGAAAAAAATAAAAGGGACTAGGGATGTGGCTCAGTGGTTAAGTGCCCGTGGTACCCCCACCCCCACCCCAACCACTTGGGATGCTGTGGCAGGAGAGTTGCAAATTTTTTTTTCCTAAAGGAGAGAAACAACTTTATTTAGTTTTTCATGTGGCTTTTGTTGCTCTGAAACTTCATTGTGTATGTGGTGCTGGGGTTTGTACTCCATACCCATGCATGCCAGGCAAGCACTGTAACTGCCAAGCCATTTCTCTAGCCCCGAGAGAGTTGCAGTTTTGAGACCAGCCTCAGCAACCTAGCAAGACGCTCTCTCAAAAAAAAAAAAAAAAAAAAAAAAAAAGGACTGGGGATGTATGTGGCTCAATGGTTAAGTTCAGTCCCCATCCCCAGTACAAAAACTAAAAATGTGTGGCACCTTGGACTGGACCAACATTAGCATTCTCAAGGCTCCTCTCTCCTCCCTGTCATTCCCTCCCTTCTCTTAGAGCTCCAAGGGCTTGGAATTTCACACTCATTCCTCCAAGCCCACTTCCACGGTCACCTGCTCTGGGGAGATGTCTCTACAGCAACTCTGGTAGCTACAGTTGCAGCTACTCCCCAGTCTATGCTCCTTTGACTGCAGGGTGGCTTTGCAAGCACCTATCCCATGCTGTTGACATCACTCTACCATGGTGCATGGGGCTCCAGGGCACATAGTTGGTCCTGACATGGTGTTTAGGAGCACTTGGCTCAAGGCAGGCTGGCCTCTTATGTTTACTGCATTGAACCAAGGTCCCTATTCTCTGCCAGAACAAACACTCATCCGCCCATCCAAGTAGGTGGCAGCAGCTTGGGCTTTTTCCGGCACTGCCCTTGCCCTCTGTTCACTCACTCTCTGCTTGGCCCCAGCTTCTTGGTAGCTTTCCAGGGTGGGGGATCCCAGAGAGGGAATGAGATCATGCATGGTGAGGGCTTAGAGATCCTCAGAGAAAGGCTCCTCTATAGATGCAGCTGTGATTAACCCTACTGGAACCCATTCAGTGTTTTATTTGCCCCGCCAACGGCTGGGCTGAGCACCCACAGCTGGGTTCCCAGGGTTGGGAGTCTGGAAAGGCCAGGTGGGGCCCAAAGGAGCCAAGGTGGTGGGTGTCCCCTTTCTCCCCAAGGCACACAACAGTCTCAGCCCAGCCTCTCTCCTGCCTTCTTGCCACACAAGCCTGAAGGTGCTGACTACAGCTCTGTGGCCCAAAGATCCCGTGTGTGGGTCTCCTTGTACTTAGCATTAGCTTCCTGAGGGCAGAGAAAGGAAGCCTTTGCTTCAGCTTGCTCATGGGCCCCCAGCAGCCCAGAAGTACTGGAGGGAACAGTGGCAGATTTGTGCCCAGCCTGTCTTGTGGGAGCTCAGAACCCATGGGGCAATGAAGCACACAAGAGACAGGACACACAGCAGTTGGGATGAGTCAAGACTGAGCAGCGGGGCCCAGGACTCGAGTGTCTGGAGGTCAGGGTGCCCGTGGTCAAGCTACAGGACAACCATGGCAAAGACCTAAGCTACAGAGGCAAAGCTGTGAGTTAGCAGATGGGAGAAATGCATGGTATGTTCAAAGTAGGAAGACCAAATGGGAACACCAAGGGGCAAGAGTGCTGGGAAATCAGCCCTCTCCAGCCCTGGTCTAGAAGCTCAAAAGCCTTCTGAAACACGGCCCACTTCAATCAACAGCCAGCTGAACGTGGAGTTTTCCAGGCACTTGCTCACTTCTGTGTTAAGACCAAGATCTATGGGATCAGCTGCTCTTTGGGAAAAGGAGATTAATATCTCCTCCCAAAGGACTGCACAGCCCAGGCCCAGGGGAGGTCCCTGGCTGAGGCAGGGGAGGCTGGCAGTCAGACTGGGCTATTTAACCTGCCTTTTCTTGTCTATGAATTGGGAGAGTTTTCCTCTCTGCCCTTCATTCTGGAAAGGAAAACAAGGTTGACAACTTGAATAATTAGTCCCTTTATGCCGCACCTATGCCCCAACTCCTGTCTGAAAGGTGGTACAGAGAAGCTACAGCAATGTAGAGTTACTTGGCAACAAAATAAAGTATTTGATTACAACCCAAAGTATATTACAACAAGTATATTACAACCCAAAATAAATTCCCAGCTCCACAGTGATATAAATGATTGAACGAATGAGGGAGAACAGACAAATCTACCATGCAGAAGAGTTCAAAATAATATATGTGACTCTTCTGTCTTTAAAGAGGTAGAACAGAACTCCCCTCTGCTGCAGCATGGACTGCACATGGTGACTCCCAAAGAATCAGAACAGAAAGGAAGAAGAAAAACAAGAGTATGCAGTGGAGAAGCCTGAAACCTCACCTCAGCCAGGTGACCCAGGCTAGCATGAACCCTGACAAGATGTTAGGAGAATGGCACCTTACCTCTGGTCCTCTTCCCCAAAACCTACGGTCCCAGTCTAATCATGAGAAAAACAACAGGCAAGTAGAGGGGCATCCTACAATACACCTGACCAGTCGCCTCAAACTGTCCAAGTTGCCTAAAGCAAGGAAAGTCTGAGCAACTGAGAAAGAAGCCTGAAGAGACGGTAAGATTAAATGTAATATGGGATTCTGAAACTTGTAAGGACACAGGAGAAACTGAGTAAATCTGAAAAAAGCATGGAGTTAGTTAATGGCAAACTATTAATATTGGTTCATTAACTGTGATTAAGTGCACCATATTAATGTAAGATGTTAATAAAGGGGATACTGGGGCTGGAGCGGTGGCTTGGTGGTTATGGCGCTTGCCTGGCATGAGCGAAGACATGGGTTCAAACCCCAGCACCACATACACATACAAGTACTACATACCACATACATAACCAAGTGTTGGAGCATCGAAGACCACATGAAAAACTACATAAAACTCATTTTCTTCCTCTTCTCTCTCACTGTCCCTCTCTCTATAAAGAAAAAGTTAATAATAGGGGAAAATGAATATGGAGTATATGGGAACTACTGTACTATTTTCACAATAAATCTATAAATCTAAAATTGTCACCAAAAAAAAAAAAAAAAAAAAAAAAAAGATGACAGGGCTGGACTGGTGTCTTGTGCTTGCCTGGCATTCATGAGGACCTGGGTTTGAAACTCCAGCACCACATACACTACTAAGCGTCGTAGCAAAGAAATCCAGATGAAGAGCTAACATCGATTCTTTCTCTTCCTCTCTCTCTTTAAAAAAAAAAAAAGAGAGAGAGAGCAAGAGAGAGAGAGAGAGAACCAGAGCCGCTTGGCTCTGCCCTCACCTAAGTGCATCTACCTGAGCCCTGCTCTGGGCAAGCATCTCTCCCAGGGCCCACACAGCATGGAGCAGCAGGGATAGGAAGGATGGGGAGGCAGGCGAAGCAGGGACTGCTTTATTCCAGAACCAGGTACAACAGTCCACACCCCTGCCCTTGCACCTGGGAACCTCTGGCACAGGTGAGCTGGCCAGCCTCAGACCTCGGGCTGCTTTCACTGTGGTACAGCGCCTCTTGGCTCCTCAGCTTTCCTGGGACAAGGGAGTAAAGAGACAAGCAAACCAGTCCCAATGTCCCCTCCAGTTCAGCTGAAGGACAGGAAGACTAAGAGCCATTCTTTGCCAGAGTCTCAAAGCCACAGCAGTGCAGAATCTGAGACAAGGAACTTTTCAGGTTTAGTGCCCAGGATGGGGCCACCACAGAAGCCCAAGCTCTGTCAGGCTTCCAGCTGTATGGGCTTTCTCTTTCCAGGGAGCTGGGAGGCTGCTTGCTCATAGTGGGTACCCTGCCTGGGGGCAGTCCCAACTGCTGGTCCCACAGAAGAAGTCCTCAGGGAGCTCACTCAGGAGTCCATCCAAGTCATCTGCGGGGGCAAGGAGGCAGCTTCAGTGACAGCATTAAGGCTCCACATGACTAAGGTGTAAAGTGCCTATCCTTCAGGAGGGCCAGGGCCTGGCTATACAGAAAGGGAGATGGCTCCCCTGGATAGTGGTGCCCACGCCAACAGGCCTGAGACTGGCCTGGCTTCCACCTTCCTTCTGTGCCCCAAGTACATGTGCACAAAAGGCAGAGCGTAATGCCTAGGCCGTTCTGGTAGGAATGGGGATCCCCCTGGGCTCAACTGTTCCTCTGCTTTCATACAGAGATACAGTACCAAGCAAAAAGGCTTCTGAGGTCCCCTGGGCAACCCTCTCATTTGATATAACAGGAGAAAGAAGACACAAAACCATTAGATATGTTCAGAATCACACAGCTCATTAATCTGGTTTCTCAGCTGACAGGAGACACATTATCTCCTTCCCCAAAACTCCCAAATGAGAGTAGGGAGTTAAAAATAACCATTCCTGCCAGGCTACAGGTGTAGTGGCATATGCCTGTAATCTCATTTACTAGGGAGGCTAAGGAAGGATGATCATAAATTCGAAGCCAGTCTTGGCAACTTAATGGGACCCTGTCTCAAAATAAAAAATAAAAGGATGGTGATGTAATCTGGTGGTAAAGAGCCTCTGGGTTCAATCCCCTGTATCCCTCCCCCACACAAAAAAAATTTTTTTTAAATAGTTAATGACCATAGTTCTCAGATAATATATCTTTATGCCAGAATCTAGAAACAGAGCTAATCTCAGTAATCCCTATCTTTTTTTTTTTTAATTTAAGGTACTGCGGATTGGACTCAGAGGCTCTTTGCCACTGAGTTACATCCCCAGCCCTTTTATTTTTTAAGAAAAGGTCTCATTAAGTTGCCCAGGCTGTTTAAACTTGTGATCCTCCTGCCTCTCAGGCTCCTGAGTCACTGGGATTACAGGCATGTGCCACCACACCTGGCAAGCAACCACCTTCTGATGATGACTGGGCTTATCGCTTATCATCAAGTTTATTACAAGGAGAGGGTGCAGGATTACAGACAATGCAAGATCCCAGCATAGGGACAGATGCTCTTTCACAGCATACAAATAAATGGATTTTGCAGTCTATCCATTTGTATACTGTGAATTTGGTTAGTGTGAGACAACTATCCATAATACCATGAACTTTGGGGCCAGACAGGATTGAATTTCTGGAATCAAAAAGCTAAAGAAACAACTCTAGACTGTTTCAGCTGGGTGCTGCAGCCCTCTGGGACCTACCCACAAGAGGGCTACACATGGGCCTCTCACTGGTCCCCCACTTAAGCATAATATGTGACTACTCAGCACTCTGGAGGGCCTCTGAGCTTAGCAAGAATGAGGGAATCTGGGGCTGGAGTGGTGGTTACGGTGCTTGCTCGGCATGCATGAGTACACGAGTTCAAATCCCAGTACCCATGCACACAATAAAGTCTCGGAGCAACAAAAGCCACATGAAAAACTAAAAATTATTTCTTTCTCTCTCTCTCTCTCACTATCCTTCCATCTTAAAAAAAAAAAAAAAAGAATGAGGGAATCTGCCTCTGAGGTCTGGTCATCAGTCCATAGACGAATCAAAGTTGGCACGAAGATAATGCCTGTCCGTCTGCACGGAGGACGGTAATGTACTCCATGGTTAATAGCACATGGCTGGTGAATAGGGGAGACATATGGGTCACACTTCATGTGGCCCCTATCAGATCGTCAACTAGTTTGTGGACTGTAGCCTTGCCAAACAAGCCACCTCATCTGATTTCTGTAAGATTATGCAAGGTCTGAAAGATCACAGGAGGAGGAATAACATGTAGCCAGGAGAATTCTGGCTGAGCTAAGCCAGAGGAAATAGACCCTTTCCTGATCCAGATGGGCTCATTATCTTACCTGCTTCTGGAAGCTCTTCCTCAGGGGGCACCTCTGCCACTGGGTTCTGTGGTGTTTTGAGATATTCCGTGGGCTTTGTGACCACATCATGCTGGAGGCCGCCATGGAAGCTTCCTGGATCCTGGGGAGAGAAGCTGCTTACCAGTGCCCATGACCCTGAAATCCCTCCAGATGGTTCCACCTCTGCCCAGATGACCTCAAAGGGCTGGGTGGGGCTCAGGAAAACAACATAATGAAGGATTGGTGGCAAGGGCTGAGGTGACCCAGGCCCAGGCCAGGGGAGGGAGTTTGAAACATCAAGCACCCAAAGCAGCAGATGATTAAAACAAAACAAACTATTTAGGGGTGATTTTCTTTTCTAATTCTGTTGGTATCTAGTGTGTTAGGAAATCAATATAACTGGAGCAGAGCTTAGAGAGGTCATTCAGAAATATGTTGAAGAGTTAATCTGAAATTAAAAATAAGCTGTGGGCTGGAGCAGTGGCTCAGCGGTTTCAGAGCTTATCTGGCAAGCACCAGGACCCAGGTTCAAACCCCAGCACCACGTACACAACTAAGTGTTGGAGCAATGAAGGCCATGTGAAGAACTAAATAAAGTTGTTTCTCTCTTTCTCTGTCTCTCTCACTGTCCCTCTCTTGCCAGATGAAAAACTAAAATGAAAGTTGATGCTCTCTCTCTCTTAAAAAAAAAAAAAAAGCTGTTAACAATCTCCAAACTAGCTAACATATGGGGTAATTAAAACTGGCAATTAAATTGTTAACTATGGTTAGCCCTAGGGAACGAAAGTAGAGAAGAATGAGTTTCATTTTTTGCTTATTCTATGCCATTTCAATATATTTCAATGAGTATGGAAAATTAAAAATTTAAAAGAAAAATAAGGAATACTTTTATTTTATTTTTATAATTTTTATTTTATTTTATTTTATTAAAGAGAGAGGGACAGTGAGAGAGACAGAGAAAGAGAGAAATAACTTTATTTAGTTTTTCATATGGCCTTAGTTGCTCCAACACTCAGTTGTGTACGTGGTGCTGGGGTTTGAACCTGGGTCCTCGTGCTTGCCAGGCAAGCGCCGGAACCGCTGAGCCACCACTCCAGCCCCAAGGATTACTTTTAGAAGTGGGGCAATTTTGAGAGAATGTGGAGGTGTTAAGGGGAAAGCTAAAGGAAATATAAGTAGAAAAATTAGAGCTAAAGGCCCAAGTTGACTAACACGCTTACACTGTAGATGAAGCAATGGCAGGGCAGGGGAAAGGACTTGCCCAAGGTCATACCAGAAATTACCAACAGAGCTGGGACAAAACCCAGGTCTCCTGCCCTCTGAGACAAGGATCCCAGGAAGGGTGGAGACAATTAAATCAAGCCTGGCTCTGCACTCTCACCAGGAGTGGAGCTTCCTAGAACACCATCTCCCAGATAGCAAATGCTCACCTCAGTTCCGAAAGATTGCTCCCCCAGCGCTTGGTGTAGTTTCTGCCTTGCCCAACAAAGGCAAAGACCAGGAGGGAAGACGCAGAGCAAGTGCTGGCTCACCTGACAGGCCGCCATAGCTCACTGTTCTTTGCACTGTCACCTGCCCTGCAGCAGATCTGACCCTCATATTTTCTGTCACAACCCCTGGTGGGCCCTCACCTTGGTTAGTTTTCAAGTGGCTGCTGTCCTCTCAGATGTTTGAGCTTGACACTCAGGGATCACCAAGAAGTCAGATGTGCCCCAAGGTACTGTTACTGAAGTGTCTAGCAGGTGGCTAGTCCAGGGACAGGAGATGGTTCTGTCCCCAAACGTACCTCTTCACCTCAGGGCAAATGCCCCTTCACACCTCTGCTTCTCAGGGTGGAGGAGGGGAAGGACTGAGAAGATCCAGGCAGAAGGAACGCTTCAGGAGCAATATCCATGGGGCTCCTCTTACCTCGGAGAAGGGCTGAGATGGCTTGAAGTTCCCGTCCCCAGAATCAGGGCTGTAAATATGGACCAGGTTGTTGGGTGTCACGTTGAGGTAGTGATTTCGGAGTGAAGGAGAAAACACTCCAATCTGGAGTTGAGGAAGGGGAAAGTAAGTGTCCTGATGGAGCACTGGATGCTGCCAGATGGCCACCTGGTACCACCTGCCTCTTGCTCAGGGTCTTCTGTACCAGCACCACACAAATCACTCCTGTCGCAGCCCCTTACCATACCCTTCCCTCAATACAACCCCCCACTGCCATCCACCTCCAAGGACTAGGAGCAGCTAAAGGGCCACAGGCCTTAGCACCAACACCAGTCACTCCTTGCTTGGGTGCTCGGAGGGAAGGCAGCCAGCTAGGTAGGAACAGAAGACCTGAGGACTCTCTCTGGGTGGGAGAGAGCAGGCCCCCACATGGAGCTCCCATACCTGCTTCAGCAATAGCACTGAGCCAGGCTTCAGCTCACTTTGGCGTGTCTCCAGCAGCACCCTGTGCACTGTCCCCTGCATCTCTCCTGCAAATACCACATGGCCCATTAGTCTTAGGGTTCAAGGGCAGCACAGCAACTAGTCTGAACCCTGGCTGGGAAGTGGGGTGCTCACTGCCTCAATTTTCCCATCTGCAAATGGAGAGGGTGATTTCTCTTCATCTCTTGACCTCAAAAGAGGCCACTCAGGAGACACTCTTGGAACCTAACTCCTTACCTGTAGGGTCCTTGAAAACCACACTGGCATCCATTGTGCTCCGAGTCAGGGACTTGATCATCACTGCCATGTGGGGGACCTTGTTCCCGGGGAGCTGCTTCAAGGCTGCCTGTTTACAGAGAGAGGCATACACTGAGCTAATCAGGGCTCACCTGTACCTTCCCAGGTCCCAAGTGTGCCAGGGCAAACAGGGGCTGGTGAGAATCTTCCTTCATGAAGGGCAAAGAGGCAAATGGAAGGGTGTATCTCATCTTCCTCTGGCAGGCCTGAAACAGGCAGATCCTTCATTTCTCTCCCTTGCCTCCTTCTGTGTACATGTGTTTATGTAGCACTCCGTCATGGGAGGCGTGAGAAAAGACTATGCTAGCATACATACAAACATTTATCTGCACACACCCTGACTGCTGGGAAGCTGTGAGGGCAGCAGCGTGTGTAACCCCCATCCAGTGCCCAGAAGTAGAGGCATGCCCAGAGCCCACTCTCTCCTGCTGGTGCCCAGTACTGTGGATGACAGTGAACAGGTAGGCAAGGGGGAGGTACAAGCAAGGAACTTCATTCATGCTGCCCCTCAGGGATAGGCCTGGGGAAAGAGGGAGCAGATAGTCCCTTCTTGAGGAGGACTAGGGTGAAAGGGAGAAAAATGGCCTTCCCTTTAGGTCTCAGCACGCAGAGCCCTTACCTTCCGCAGTACCATGATGATGCTGTAGGTACAGAGGAAGCAGGTGGGGTCTCCCTCGTCCAGGCCCAGAGCAGATTTCATGCTCAGCCAGGGTCCTTGCTCAAAATCCTCTACTGATGACTGGGAACTAACAACAATCTGGCATACAGAGCAGAGAGGGAGCGTTAATAGGTTTATCTTCCTATAGACTCTTGATGTGTCAGGATGGAGGGTGGGAGACAAAGGGTGAATCCCTGGGAAAAAGTGTAGCATGGTACATGGTACTCACAGTCTCAATTATCTCCAAGGCCAGAATATGGCATGTAAAATCTTGCTGCAGATCACATCTTTTAGTAAACAATTAGAGCAAAGGTGCTTTTTTTAAAAATCAGATCCTGACTTTAACTACATTGAAGCAAAAGGCTAACCATGTAACCATGCTAATCTCTTGTAATAGACTCAAAAGGTCTTTGAGATAGGGCTCCCCCACGTATTTATATCAGATTCCAGGAATGTCTTTGCCATTTTGAATCCAGTAATATTTTATTTTGCCTCTGATTTTAACCATTAACCTTCTTATATTAATAACTGTTTTGAATTCAGATGACTATTGACTGGTTTGGATCTGAAATGCACTGGCAGATCTGGGGAACTACAGCAAAAAGAAGATATAGAGAATTAAAAGCAAAAGTGGGCCTGAGAGCAGAGTAGGCCAACGAGAACCCCAGGGAGAAGGGAACCTAGTCTCACCCACAGAGATGCGGAACCCTCCCAGCTCAGTTCCCAGAAATTGGAAGGGAAGGGTTCCCAAGATACCATCTCGTGATATTACACTCTCCCTTCTCTGGGTAAAGATGGAGCTAGCTGGACCTTTGATTCTTAGATGGGAAAGGCAGATCCATCGCAGTGGTTGACGCCTGGCTAACATCAGGACAGGCCTTACTTTATGCCAGTAAAATCACTACTCCCCCAACTGCCTTCCCCAGATGCCTTCTGGTACAGACCCAGCAGCAGGAATTCTGATTCTCAACACACAGGGACACCACTCACTCTCAAACGAAGGCTAGAAGTTAGCATTTACATGGAATAGTTACCTCTGTCCGTAATTTAGCCAGAGCACCATGAGTTGGAGTCTGGGGTGTGGAAACCATGATTTCCTCCAGATTCTTCCCACTATGCTAAGAGGGGAGAGAGAAAAGAAGGTGAGAGCAAGCTCAGCAGCTGCTATTTACAAGTATAGCATCTCGTCTGGGTTACACAACGAGTTCAGGAAACTATCAGGGACAATTAACACATATTACATCTCTCCCAACACAGTCTCAGGAGCCTCACTAGTGGCTCAAAAAAGATACTTTGGGGATTGTTTTGGGAATGTGAGGAAGCTGGAGCTAGCCCAGGACAAAACCCAGGAATGCCTGGAGGGGGCAGTGACCCAAATAGAGGGGGCTGTGAGGAGTGAAAGGACAGCTTTCCCCCAGTCCCTTCTCAGGGACCTACCCCTTCCCTCCAGGGAGATTCAGCCCAGAAGGAAATCCTCCTTGGGTTTCTCTTGAAGTGCTATCAAATTGAGAGGAAAGGGCACACCCATCCCAACCAGACCAGATTCTCAGAGTCCAATTCCCTGCGACCTGACCCAAAACTATTTTGATGAATCCTGTCTCTCCTCCGCTGCCTGAATCTAAACTTGCAGCCAAGTCATTTCCTTTTCAGCTCCAGCTTCCTCCTGTTGGCCCCACGCAGCAGCCACAGCGAACTGTTCGTGGATCTCCAAAAGCACCTGCTCTTGGACCTCTGTGCTGTGCCCTCGCTCCCCTCACTGCTCGACTGCCTGACTGCCTCAGCACAGCCCTTCCCCCACACCTTTTTACCTCCTACTCATCCACCCAAGTCACTCAGCAAGCCCAGGGTGAGCCAGTCTCCCCAGCAGCCAGGGAATGACCGTGACTTATACTGTGCGCTTTGTGCATAATCATTTGTTCATTCCTGCTTCTTCTACTACACTGTGAGCTCTCATTTCAAAGCAAATTGCCCAATACTGGGGGCTGGAGTGGTGACTCGGTAGTTGGGAGTGCTTGCCTGGCACATGTGAGGACCTGGGTTCAAACCCCAGCACTACATACAATAAGTGTGAAAGAAACAAAGGCCATATGAAAAAATAAAGTTAATTCTCTCTTCCTCTAAAAAAAAAGTTTTGCTTTTGTTTTTTTTTTTAAATTGCCCAGGGGCTGGAGCAGTGGATCAGTGGTTACAGTGCTTGTCTGTCATGTGCAAGGATGCAGGTTCAAACTGCAGCACCACATACACAATGAAGTGTCAGAGCAACGAAAGCCACGTGAAAAACTAAATAAAATTGATTCTTTCTTCCTCTCTTTCACTGTTCCTCTCTCTCTCAAAAAAAAAAGGGGGGGGGGATAAATAAATAAAATAAAAACTTGCCCAATATCTACTCCTTAGCAAATATGAGTGAATGAATCTTCCTACCCTAGTGGCAGCAAACAGTGGGCACTAACCAAACATGAAAACTGGGAAGTTCTCAGAGCCTTATGCACATCTCTTTCCTGGGGAAATTTTCAAGCATTCTTCCTTCACACTTTTTTTTTTTTTTGGTGGTTCTGGGGATGGAACCCAGGGCCTCACAGTTGCTAAGCCAGTGCTCTGCCATGGAGCCACATCCCCAAGCCCCTTCCACTTCTTTTGATTTCCTCTGCAGTTCTGCGAATGCTCCCTCTCTTCCTTCCCTCCTCCTTGCCCTTCAGGAGGAAGATATTCTAAGGCTGGAGAATGGACAGTGCTGGACCACTGCTTCTCTTTGCCTCCACTATCTTGGAGAATCAGATCACTCACCTGGTGAGGTAGGAGCCCTGCTGGGCCAGGGAAGCGGCGCATTTTGGCTCCCATGGAGGGCCGGGTGGGCTCCTGTGGGGTCCGGTTGGCAGCAGTAACCAGCTGCACCAGGTGGTTGGTGACTATGGGGGTCTGCAGGATTGCCTGGGGAACCAGGGAGGAACGGGGTCCTTTGGGGATGCTGACAGGAGACACTGGGGTTCGGGATTGCAAGGGCTCCCAAGGAAATACCACAGAGCTGGTCCTTGAAGGAAGAGATTTGGAGTTGGGAGTTCGAGGTCCAGGAAAATGAGGTTTGCCACTTGAGCAGGTACTGGGAGTCTGAAATGGCTGACCAGGCAAACGATTTTGAGGGCTGCTCTGAACAGGCCCTCTAGCAGCTTGGAGAAGCTGGGGTACTGGAACAGCCGGGGCTTTGCGACCAGTTTTCCAGTGGGGGTGCTGCGTAGGAACCGTTAGGGCAGTTGGAATAGGAAGGTTGCCCTTAGCACAAGGTTTCAAGCTGGGCCATGGAGTCCTACAGTGGACAACAGGCTCTAGGGGCACATCCGGGACTGACATGACACCTGTTATGTGGGCAGCAGACATGGGTTCCTTCTGGCAAGATCCACTCAGATCAGCTATTCGGGCCTTTTTAGCCACTGCTGTGTCCCGCTGGTGCTGGGCAGGCAGGATTTCCATGGCCTCACTGCTAACTCTAACGTCCAGCTCCATGTTTGCCAGGACTTCATCAAACTCATCTTGTTCAGGCCCCTCGAAATGAACAAATCCCTGCTGTTGGCTCTCAGAGGCAAGTAGGGGGTGTGGGGCTGAGGACAGGGGTCCTGCTGGCTCTCGGAACACTCCTGTCAGTGCCATTCTTTTCTGATTGCCAGTCCAGCTGCTGTCAGTCAAGACAGACCTTGTGGGGGCAAATCCTGTAGAAGGAGGATCCCCGACGGCTCTGGGCACACTGGAGGTCGGCAGGCAGAGTCCCAGGGCTGGCAGGCTCAAAGCCTCTGAGGAACCAGCGGAATGTAACTGCAGTGACCTGGAGGTCTGTGCCTGCTCAGTCTCCTGTGGCTTGGAAGAAACAGGTCGTAGGCACCCAGCATTCACAGGTAGTGAGCCAGCAAACTGGTTCTCTGCATCCTCCACAGCAGACAAGAAATCCTACAAAGAAGCAGAGATGGTGAATCTTTGCATCTGGAAAATTTTAAAAACTCAACTTCTACTGTTCAAACACATGGTATGTATGTGTGTATACAGATACCTGTAAGCGAGCAAACAAGGCAGGAAAGACAATAGCGATCTCTCACCATTGCCGGCGACCTTGCTCGTGAGCCTACCAGCAGCTTCTATCAGAAATTTTTTTTTTTTAAAGAGAGAGGGACAGGGGCTGGAGCGGTGGCTCAGTGGTTTCGGCGTTTGCCTGGCAAGCACGAGGACCCGGGTTCAAACCCCAGCACCACATACACAACTAAGTGTTGGAGCAACTAAGGCCATGTGAAAAACTAAATAAAGTTTTTTCTCTCTGTCTCTCTCATTGTCCCTCTCTCTTAAAAAAAAAAAAAAAAAGAAAGAAAGAAAGGGACAGTGAGAGAGAGAGACAAGAGAATCAATTTTTATTTAGTTTCTCAGGTAGCTTTCGTTGCTCAGAGACTCAGTTGTGTATGTAGTGCTGGTGTTTGAACTTGAGCACTCGCACATGGCAGGCAAGCGCCGTAACCATGAAGTCACCACTCCAGCCCCAGAAACATTCTTTATTTAAGAGAAAGGGAAAGGGAAAGAGTGAGAGAGAGAAAGAATCAATTTTATTTAATTTTTCATCTCAACTTTGCTTTGCCAACACTTGGTTGTGTACGTGGTGCTGGGGTTTGAACCCGGTCCTTGTGCATGCCAGGCAAGCGCCATAGCCTCTGAACCACCGCTCCAGCCCCTATCAGAAACATTCTAAGGGGTCTGGAGTGGTGGCTCAGCGGCTATGGCACTTGCCTGGCATTAGCAAGGACAAAGGTTCAAACCCCAGCACCACATACACAACAAAGTGCCAGAGTCAGAGCAATGAAAGCCATATGATAAACTAAAATAAAATTCTTTCTCTCTCTCTCTCTCTCACTGTTCCTCTCTCTGAAAGAAAGAAAGAAAGAAACAAACATTCTAAGGCTGTTTTCCAGTAGTTTATCTCTTTCTTCAATCTCTAGGTTAGGAGGGGGAAAGAAAAATCAACATCCCAGGGAACTAAGGGGTCAAAGGAGTCACCCAAGGACATACACCATCTCAAGTAGTAGTGTGCAGTCTGTACAACAGGGATCTACCCAGATGGTCAGGCTGCCTGTCCTTAGCCTACTCCCCATCCCCAACACACACACACACATACCTTCAGTAAGCCAGAGAACCCCTGGATCCAGCAAAATAGGTGGAAGTTAAATATAGCTTTTCAGGCAAGTTAAATTAAGTCTGGATTCTAGTTGGGAAGCAAGGTGAGATTGACACCTTCAAGAGCAACAGACCTGTTCTGAGGGTGTTTTTGAGTCAGAACTGCTGATTTAACTGACAGGAAGAGCCCTCCACCCACACCCCTGTTGCCGCACTGGATCGTCTGGGCTAGAGAAAGGTTTGCTTTTTTTTTGTAACCTGCTTTGTGTATTTTCAGTAGTCCCATACTCCAGCAGTACCACTTAGCAATAATAATACTGACTAGAATTACAGGCATATAAAACCCCAGTGACCCTGGAGGTCGATGAGTCCCCTTTCTCCCTAAGAGCCCACCCTCAGATGTGTCATGTGTCTTAGGAAGGTGGAAAGAGGCTGCCTACCACTTTCAAGGAACAAGAATTTGAAGAGTCCTTTAATTTTACTAGCAGCCTGGAAATCCTATCATCACCTGATAAGACCCAAGTGGGTCACTTTAACAGTCACCTTTTCATGGCTGAAGGGGTCGCTCAGTGGTTATGATGCTTGCCTGGCATGCGCAAGGACGTGGGTTTGAACCCCAGCACCACGTACACAGTGAAGTGTTGGAGTGATGAAAGCCACATGAAAAACTAAGTAAAATTGATTCTCTCTTTCTCACTGTCCCTCTCTCTTTAAAAAACTAACAAACAAACAAACAAGAAAAGGCACTTTTCAGCTGCAATCACACATCTGCAAAGCTGAAAGACAGGTACACATCTCCTTGACAAAGCAGGCAGTTTTTAATTATTTGTGAAAACAAAAATTAAAACCTTATGTAATAACAAAAACAACTAACATTTTCAACCTCACTGGGTGTCAGGTACCATGTATGCATTTCACTAAAATTCTCTCATTTCACTAAAATTCTCTCAGCTAAGCATGGTGGCACAGGCCTATAATCCCAGCAGCTTGAGAGGCTGAGGCAGGAGAGTTGCAAGTTGGTGATCAGGCTGGGCAACTTAGTGAAACTCTGTATCAAAATAAAAAATAAAAATGGCTGGGGATGTAGCTAAATATTAGAGAACCCAATACTGTGCAAAAAGAAGAAGGAAAAAGCCAACACAGTGGTGCACACCTGTATTCCCAGCAACTTGGGAAGCTGAGGCAAGAAGACTGCAAGTTCAAAGCCAGCCTTAGCAACTTAGCGAGACCTTCAACAACTTGGCGAGATGTGACAATTAAAAAGGACAGGGGATGTGACTCAGTAGTGAAGTACACTGGGTGGTTCAATCCCTGTTATCAAAAATAAAAAAATAAATAAATATGCAAACAATTTAAAAAATTAGAATTCTCTCAATGAATTCTCACAATAATGCTATAAATAAGGTATTATTATGATTCTCATTTTATAGATGTAGAAACTGAAACTCAGTGTGGTTCAGTAACTTCACAGAATCAGCACTGGAATCCATTTGTGCCCTTATCCCTACATCTTAGAGTCTGAATGAGAAGGATGAGTCTGAAACCGATATTTAAGAGATGTGAGGAAAGTCCACTTTCCCCTTTAAACTTCAGCTTCTAAAAGCCTCAAAGAAAGGGAAGGGTGCGGTTTGGGAAACCACAAGGGTATCTGCTGCAGAATCTACCATCATACAAGGTACAAGTTAGGCATCTGAACAAATTCTGAATGGAATTTTTAGGCAAAACACTAAAAGACAAAAAAGTAGCTTTCGTTGGTGTCGAGGGGATGTATCAGCAGAGGCATGCTTAGCATGCACAAGGCTCTGGGTTTGACTCCAAGCACCAAAAAAAGTAACTACTGAATGGCTTGTCTTTGGTAAGATAGAAAAATTTTATAAAATTTTAGTAGGTTCCATGTGCATTAGATTAGGATCTGCAGACTTAGTCCTCAATCTGGCTATTGATGCTGTATCGTCAGGTAGGTTAACTTATCTCTAGGTCTCCAGGCTCTACTTACTTACACCCTTTCAGCCTCCTGAGTCTCTGAGATTACAGGCATGTGCCACCATGCCTGGCCATACTGCCTCTTTCTAAAAAGGATTTAAGAAAGTAATTTCCAGACTCCTGGATAAAGTTTTTCCTTTTTTCTTTCTTTTTTTTAAGAGAGAGTAGGACAGTGAGAGAGAGAGAAAGAGAGAATCAATTTTATTTAGTTTTTCATGTGGCTTTCATTGCTCTCATACTTTGTTGTGTACGACGTGGTGCTGGGGTAACGAACCCATGTCCTTGCATATGCCAAGCCACCACTCCAGCCCCTGGATAAGATTAAATCCACTGATTCTAAATGTGAAGACAGCTACATAAAACATTAGTTCAGTGGTCTCTGGTTGTACTTAAGAAACACCCCTTTCAGCACCAGAAATTCTGACTTAATTGGCGTGTGATAAGGCCTAGACAAAAGTGATTCTAAATCACTGGCTTTAGATCTAGTCCAATTCTCATCTTCAGAGGAAAGAGAGGGAAGAGACAGAAGAATGTCCCTCACATTGTAGGGGAGAAAGTATAAGTAATTTGCCTTAGTTCACATGGCCAGCTGGTGACCACAGGCCAAAAGCCATCCAATAACTGCACTGTCTCCTACACTATTTTGACTCTAACTTCCTTCCCACCTACAATATACTATCATGAAGGTGAATTAAATCATCCACATGACACAGGTTCCAGGAAAAGGCCCTTATAAAATAAAGATGTGACAATTAAACAATTCATCTGTTTTTGTGTTTGTTGGTAAGACAGTTAAGTAGGTTGTTTACATTTCTTATCATTTCTCTGTCTCTCACAGATAAAAAAGATATAGCTGTCAATTAAAAGGAGGCTGCTGCACGCTGATGCAAAATGTTCTGGACTTGGGTGTTTATATCCTTTGCTGTCTCTGATTACCAACACTTCCTTACCTCATCTTCAAACTCCTCTTCCACAGTAAACAGCTTCCGCAAACTGCATGCCTGAAAGGAAAACAAAGCAATTGGGCTGGAGGAGAAATGCCTTTTGCAAGTACATTCTGTCCTCACTCTGCTTTTTCCCAACTCTTCAAGACCATCAGGTGTACTGTTTTTTTGGGTGTTTTTGCTAGTGCTGGGGGAGGAATAAGGGATGAGGAGAGAAGAAATGGCATTCAGTAAAAGATTTAAATGACTTTTCTTGTAATAGAATCCACTCAGATCCATCTGCATTAATCCTGAAGGGGGAAACAGGGCAAAGAAAAGGCTGCCAAGAAAGTAGATCTTCAGTGGGGGTGGTGGCATTCGCCTGTAAGCCCAGCAGCTCAGGAGGCTCAGACAGGAGGCTCAGAAGTTCAAAGCCAGCCTCAGCAAGCTAGGGAGACCCTAAGCAATGTAGTGAGACCCTGCCTCAAAATTAAAAAAGGACAGAGGATGTTACTCAGTGGTGGATAAGCCCCCGACTTCAATGCCTGGTGCCAAAAAAAGAAAAGAAAAAAAAAAAAGGCAGTTCTTCAGAATCAGCATTGTGCTAGGCTGCGGGTATAGCTCAGTGGTAGGGCCCTTGCGTGAGGTCCTGGGTTCATCTCCAGCCCAATGGAGTACTGAATGGGGATCAGCACCGTGCACCCAGGTCTGAGGATTTTGCAACATCCCCAAAATCTGTCAAACATAAGAAAACCGCCATAAATCCAAGCAGGCTGGGCACAATGGCCTGGAGTGTGAGACTCAAGCCAGGGGTTTCCTTCTACCTAATCTAATCCAATGTCCAAGAGTTCGGGTCCCGGAAGGGTGGACCCCAGTCCAAGGTTCCTTCTTTCTAGCCAGCAGGGATGCTGTGGCCAGCTCCAGATGTGTCAAGCGAGGGGCTGTGTCCGATCCCAGAGGCTCAAGAGGCACCTTTATCACACGGGGAGGGCGGGGGCGGCCAGGCCGGACCCGAGCGCAGGAAGTGTGAGCGCCCTGGGACTGGGAAGGACGCACAATTCTCCCAACAGCGAAGGCTCGGGAGGGAAACAGGGCCAGTGGGGCACGGGGGTGCTTTCCCAGGGCCTCGGGCGAGTCCCACCCAGACGCGGCCCTGCGGCTCCGCGGGGGGACGGCTGGAGCCCGGAGGCGGTCCCGGCAGCGCGGACGCGAGCCGGTGCAGCCCAGGCTGCGCCGCATTACCATGGCTCCCGCCGCGGGCTCCGGGGCGGCTCGGCGGGTCTCCTCGGACTCGGCCCAGAAGGACGCGCCGCGCTCCGGACGACGCTACTCCGTGGACAGGCCTCGAGGGAAGCGCCTCCGCGACTCGGGCAGGGGCTGCGGGACGGTCTCGGGGAGCCCGGCGGCCGCGGCTCCAAGCCGCTTTCAAAGCCGCCGCCACACCAGCGTCTCCGCCCTCTTAAAGGGATGGGCCGGTTTCCTTTCGGCCGACACAAAAACCTGCACGCTCTGGCCTTCCGCCTCAGCCTTAAAGGGGAAATGGGTGCGCTCTGGGTCGCCCCCGTGCGGCCTTTTGGCCCCGGGCGGCTGGTTCAAGCTGAAAGCAAGGTTGGAGAATTTTGGGTCCCTGAAGCCCAGTCCTGCTCCCACAGCTCTCTTGTGTCAATTCCTGGGATGTGGCTAAGGGAGCGTGACCAGAACCCACCCGGCCGGTCTGTGTGTCTTTGCGTCTGTCCATCCGTCTGGACTAGCAACACGTTTATCCAGCAGATGTTCTTAGTTTGGTTCTTTTTATCCTTCACAGTTCAGTTTAGATTTCAGATCTTCCCTGTCACAGTATCTCTTAAGCAACATCCCTTCCCCCATCACAACACTTTACTTCTTTATTTACTTCTTTCTTTTTTTTTTTTAATAGAGAGGAGAGAGAATCAATTTTATTTAGTTTTTCCTCTGGCCCTTGTTTCTCCAACACTTAGTTGTGTGTGTGGTGCCAGGGTTTGAACCCAGGTCCTCACGCATGCCCAGCAAGCTCTCCAATTGCTGATCCACGGCTCCAGCCCACTTTATTTACTTCTTGGTAATTTATCCTTCTTTCATAATTTATTCTTGTTATTGTTTACATCTTTATTTGTGTCTTCCCAACTAGAATAAATATGCTTCCTGAGGGTAGGGACCTTGTCTACCTTGGTCAGCTTTGCACCTCGGCACCTCCTCCAGTGCTCATTAGTTATCATCGAATGAATGACACAATGACTACTGTGCAGTGGGCAGTGCTGGCACTGGGAATGCAGAAATGAATAAGACTTCTCGGCCCTCAAGTTTGTAACTAGACAGGGAGACAAAGGCCAGCTCTCTGTGGTTATTTTTTTTTTTTTTAAGAGAGAGGGACCGTGAGAGAGACAGAGAAAGAGAGAAACAACTTTATTGAGTTTTTCACATGGCCTTAGTTGCTCAGTACGTGGTGCTGGGGTTTGAACCCGGGTCCTCGTGCTTGCCAGGCAAGCGCCGAAACTTCAGAGCCACCGCTCCAGCCCTCTTTGTGGTTATTGACCTTCACTCCTACCTCATTTTCCTCCCTTCTTGCTTATGTAGCAGCAGCCACATAGGTTTTTTTTGTTTGTTTTTAAGAGAGAGGGACAGTAAATGAGAGAGAATCACCTTTATTCCGTCCTTCATGTGGCCTTCATTGCTCCAACACTTTGTTGTGTACATGGTGCTGGGGTTTGAACCCACGTACTTGCTCACGCCAGGCAAGCATCGTATCGTAACCGCTGAGCCACAGCTCCAGCCACAGCTACGTCATTTTGAAGACAATAGCAGGAGGAAAGTAGGTGATCTGATTGGAGCCAGCCCTGAATCTTCCAAGGGTGGCCTGATCTAACCTTACCTCAGGATAGTCTGTGGCTTCCATCAGAGCTGTAAGTGGCCCAGTTTACTCTCATCTAAGTTAGGGATTCCCTCAGGGCCTCCCTCAAGGCTTCTAAACTGGGGTACAAAACAACCCTCCCATGTACAGGCCTCTTCTCACAGGAATCCCAGACACAACTCATTCTTCCCAGATGTGGACCTTCCTGGATCCAGTTACAAGGTTCGCTGGGGATCTGGGCTGTCTTCTTTAGGGGGATCATAGAGAACAAAAAACCAAGAAAAATAACAAGAACTTCTATTCATACTAAAACTTGCAGTTTACAATTTAATTTATTCATTTTGTCCCTATAAAAAGCCTATGAAGCTGCACATGGTGGCACATTCCTGTAATCCCAGCAGCTCAGGAGGATAAAGTAGGAGAATTAAAAGTTTTAGGCCGACCTCAGCAATTTAGCAAGACCCTCAGCAACACAGAGAGATCTTGTCTCAAAATAAAAAAATAGGAAAGGGTAGGATGTGGCTCAGTGATTATATGCCCCTGGGTTCAATTCCCGGAACAACAACAACAACAAAAAAAACCCTATAAACTTATGATGTGTACAGATTAGGACACTGAGGCCCAGAGGGGGAAAGGGCTTCATCAGCAAGATGTAACTACTTAGTTGTGCACCTTCTGCTTAGAAATTCCGTGCTTTTTTTTTCCCCATTTCCTTTCTTTTTGTTGTTGTTATTCTTATTTGCAGTACCAGGGATTGAACCAGGGGTGCTCTACCACTGAGCTACATCCCCAGCCCTTTATAAATTTTATTTTGAGACAGGGCCTCCTAAATTGCCAGGCTGGCCTCTAAGTTGTTTTGTTTGTTTGTTTATTTGTTTTGTTTTGTTTTTTAAGAGAGAGAGAGACAGTGAGAGAGAGAAAATGAGAGAATCGATTTCATTTAGTTTTTCATGTGGCTTTTGTTGCTTAGACACTTGTTCATGTACCTGGTGCTGGGGTTTGAACCCACTGGCGCATGTCAGGCTGGGGCCACTGCTCTAGCCCCTGGCCTCTAAGGTTTGATCTTTCTTGCCTTAACCCCAGAGTAGCTAGGATTATAGGTGTGTGCCATTGCGCCAGCTCCATTCTCTTTCTAAGTTAAATGAATTTGGTTTCTGCTACCCTACCTCCCATTAGAATCTGAATGAAAAGGAGAGGTGTCTAGAGTAAATGAAAAATGTGGAGCTGGACTATATTTTTTCTTTCTTTCTTTTTGAGTTTGTTTCTGTTTTGTTGCGTTTTATTTTTTGTTTGTTTATTTTAAACTGGGGATTTAATCCAGGGTCATTTTTTATTTTAAGACAGGGTCTTGCTAAATTGCCAACACTGGCCTCAAAACATGATCCTCCTGTGTCCGCGACCTGAGTCGCTGCAATTACAGCAGGTGTCACTCTGCCCAGTTTAATTTTTTTGAGATGGGTGTTACTGTGTTGCCCAGACTGGTCTCAAATTCATGGGCTCAAGTGATATTCTTGCCTCAGTCTCCCTAGTATCTGGGACTATAAAGGTTTGGCTTAGCTTTCCTTAACTTTTCTTTCTGTACTGAAGATTGAACATCAGGGTTTTGCCCTTTCCTACTGAGCTACGGCCCTAGCTCCTTAGTTGTTCTTTTGTTTGTTTGTTTTTATCTTTTTCTTTTTTGGTTTGGTACTGAGGATGGAACCCAGGACTTCCTTCATGCTAAGCAAGCATTCTACCAATGGGCTAAAGCCCCAGCCCTAGCTGGAACATTTTAGAGAAAGGCCGGCAGGATGTAGAGAGTAGGTTGTTTGTGACTATAAGAGTTGAGAAGGCCCTCCATGCTGAAGATCCCCCCCAAATCAAATGCTTGTCATCTCAGAGTAAACGTGGCCATTGGGCCTAGGTCCTCTTCCTACTCTTAGAAAAGGGATTAGTTGGGGTTGGGGATTTAGCTCAGTGTCAATGCGCTTGCCTAGCACGCTCAAGGCCCACAGTTCGGTCCTCAGCCCTGGAAAAAAACAAAGAGAGAGAGAGAAAGAAAAGGGTTAGTTGCAGGCATGGTGGCGGAGGTCTGTAATCCCAGTGACTTGGGAGGCTGAGGCAGGAGGATCTCAAGTTCAAAGCCAGCCTCAGCTACTTATTGAGGCCCTGTCTCAAAATAAAAAATAAAAAGGACTGGGGATGTGGCTCAGTGGTTAAGTGCCCCTGAGTTCAATCCCTAGTTCCCCAGTACCAAATAAAATAAAATGAAAGGGATTAGTTGGCTTCACTCTAATAAACAGGTTTGAGAATAATGGAAACTCATACTAAAAGGGAAAGAGTGAGTTCAGAGGATGGAAAAGTGGGTGCAGGGGTTGGGTAGAAAGACCCAGGCCAGAGACACCACCAGATCTCCAGCTGTGAAGCTGGGTATAAAAGAGAGTAAATAGAGTGGGGGCTGGGGGGACAACAACACTGATTTAACCCAGAACCATAACAGCCAGTACTTCCTGAGAACTTTCTCTGTGCCAGGTACTGTTCCAGGGTCAAGGTCCTGCCCAGGCTCAGCTAATTGGTGGTGGAGCTGAGATTATAAACCAGGCAGTCTGACTTCAGGATCCACAAACTTCACTACTATGTCATTTTGCTTCTTAGAATTCCAAGGAACTGAGTTCTTAACCTGAGGCTTTAGGGAATATAAGTCCCCTATAATTAGGTGCAAAACATCATGTGCCTATGCACACGTGCTTTGTTCTGAGGGAGAATCCATAGCTTTCATCATATTTTTTTATGGGTCAGAAGGCTATTGCTTTGCTCCATCTCAGGCTACACCCTCCTCCTTCCCACCCGCTATCGTTCATCTTCTCCAGAAGCCTAACACTCCTAGGGCAGATATTGACAGCTCTTGCTTGGACTATTGCAGTACTTCCTGCATGGTCCCCTAGCCCAAGCTCTCCTTCCTTCTGGTCATTCTTTCTAACATGCAAATGAGATCCATTTTTACCCTGTTAAAATTCTTCAGCCTTGGGCTGGAATGGTGGCTCAGCAGTTGAAGCGCTTGCCTGGCATGGGAAAAGACCTAGGTTCAAATCATAATGTACAAGACTAAGTGTCAGAGAAAAGAAGGCCAGAAGAAAACTAAATAAAATTGATTCTCTCTCTTTAAAATAAAACAAAACAAAACACAAAAACAACACTTCAGGCCTGGGGGTGTAGTTCAGTAGCAGAACACTTGCCCAGTGTGCACAAGGCCCCAAATCTTTAGTTGCTTCCCAGTCACTAGAAAATGATATAAAAAAATCCTTAGGGACTGCAGTGCTCTGGCATCTGTCATCATGCCCTACCCTGTCTCTCATCCAGTCTCCCAATAAGCCCAATCCCTCTCCACCCTAGTGGTTCTTTAAGCTCCAGCTCACTTGCTGCCTCTTCCAAGAAGCCTTCCTTGCCTGCCCCAGGCAGACCTAGGTTTCCTGCTTCTCAGATCCTTGGATTTGGTGCTTACCTCCATTGTAGCTCACATCTATTGAGTGCCACACCTCCCTATTCTCTCACACCTCCCTGATGGACTTCGCACTTCTTCTGGCCAACGCTTGAGGCTTTTCATCTTTGTGAACCAGCACTGGGCACACTAAAGGCACTGAGCAATTGTCTGTTGAATGATTTAATGCCTTTGTCAGGAGAGAGTATGGAAGAATCTTCCTCAGCATGCAGGAATCCCTGAATCCTATGCTTCCAAATACCTGCATTTGTGAGGAAGGAGCCTTTACTACTTAGTAACGCAGGAGAGCAGAGAGGGGGTGGGGGAGCTCGTATTTGATTCTGCTGCTAACTGGGTTTATAACATTAAGTCACTTTTATCTCTCTGAACTTCAGTTGCTCCATCTATGAAGAAAGAATGCTACAATGGAGTACTACATCTTCCTCACTGGGTTGCCGAAGTTAAATGAACTAACATATTGAAATGGCTAACTCCATGCCTGGTACCTTTGCAGGGCCTCAATTAATGTGAATTCCCTTTTCCCCTACTTGAGTTTGCAAACATGTGCCGGGACTTGTTAAGGGAAGCACATGGCTTGGGTTTGTATCGATTTCAGTATATTTGCAAATGCATTTCACCCTGGTCTGTGTTTATCAAATGAACAGTTGGATCCGAATCGGCATGATGATGCATGTGTTTATATTTATGTGTTTTCCTTGGTATAAGCAGTGGCCTATTTGGACAGCAAATGTGTACACATATCGAGAGTTTTGTGTGGCTGTGTTGGTGGGTGGGTGTTGCATATTGAGTAAGTGTATGAAATTAAATGTGGTTGTGTGCTGCATAAGGGGGGGTGGCTTTGTTTGTTTGGTTTTGTGTGTGTGAAGGCTGTGGATTCTAAGTTAGTGTAGCCAGTGTATGTAAACCAACTGTCCAATAGAACCTTTAAAAAATTGTTTTCCTTTCAGGTACTGAGGATTGAACTCAGGGATTCCCACATGCTAAGGAAGTCTCTGTGTTGATGGAAATGTTTTCTATTTACCCCGTCCAATAGTGTAGCCTGTTGCTACTGCGCACCTGAAATGACTATTAAGTTTAAGGAACTGAAGATATAATTGTATTTAATTAATTTAAATTAAATAGTTACAGGTACTCTGTAGACAGAAACTTGAACCTTGTTTTTCACACACCAGGCGATGTGCGTTCCTCTCCCTCTTACCGAGGAAAACCTACCCATCCAGTCGTATCCCTGCAGGTACAGGGCCCTGCGGGAGCCCAGCCTGTGCGCTTTTGCGCCTGTGTGCGAGCGTGCGACACGCACGGAGGGGGCCTCCTTCCCCCTCCCCCAAGTCCCCAGCGGAGCAGTGAATCAGCCTGACAATGAGGTGAGTCATTCACGAATGCTCGGGGCCGGCCCAGCAGGCGGGAAGCAAACGTCAGCCAGCCGGCCCAGCCCTACCCCCAACCCCCGGTGGGATCGCTCAACCCCACGCACTGCAGATGTTCGGGAGGAAACTGACGTGGGCCAATCAAGCTCCGAAGCTCATCTCCTCCGCCCCTCTGGTTTGCAATCCATTCATCCTCTAGCCCCTCGCTCCCCTCGGGTGGCTTGTGAGTCATCTCAACATCTCCCCGAGGACGGAGCCATCCAGCTCCTCTATCCTTTACGCCCCCAACCAACACTCACCTCCCCCAGCCTATCTCAGTCGGTCCTTTTCCAGTGCTGAGGGGTCCGGGGAAGGGAGGCAGGACCCCAGGTGGGGTGCCAAGGTCTGGCTTTGGAAGCGAAGCTGACCCACTCAGTGCTGGGGGGTTGGGGGTGAGGCACAGTTCGGCGTAGGTTGTGCTGGCTGGATCCCAGGGAACTGGCATCCAGTTTGCTTGGAAGGGGCATCAAGACAAACATGGAAGGGCAGGAGCGGTGGCTCAGCGGTTAGAGCACTTGCCTGGCACGCCTGAGGACCTGGGTTCAAACCTCAGCCCCACATACACAACCGTCAGAGAAGCAAAGGCCAACTGAAAAATAGATAAATAAATAAAATTGATTCTCTCTAGCTCTCCTCCACCCACTCTCTCTTAAAAAAATAAAAAATAAAAAAAAGACAAACATGGAGGCAGCAGGGAATGAGAAACTGAAGGGTGTGGCCTGGAGCATAAGCGGCTGGTTGGGAGGCGGGGATATAAAAGGGGCAAGAGTGTTCCTCCTGTTTCCAACGAAGCTCCACACACAGTTATCTCCCAGTCACCTCGAGAAATTGTACTCTATCCTACACAGACACACACACGTGCACACACACACGCACACACCTCTCCGCATTAATCAGCCTTCTCCTCATGGACTAAACGTTACCTGCAGCTTCTGGCTTCTGACCTGGACAATTGGATCCCAAGGTGGCATCCTTTACTATGCTCAAAGGCAGGGGTGCAGCTCACCCATAGAGCGCTTGCCTTGCCTGTGTGAGGCCCTGGGATCAATCCCCAGTACCAATCAATCGACAAAAGGCCAAACGAAGACTTGGAAACAACCCAAGTGTCTATCAATAGGGGACCAAGTAAAGAAACTGTGGTGATGATAGCATTGGTCCAAGTGCTATACGAGCCCCTAGACTAGTATACGCCTATCAGGTGCCCTGCATCCTTTGGGTGTTATTCTATTCACAATTGAATAAATCCTATTCTTACCCTGGGGGGAGGGGAGGCAGTGGAGAAAAGAAAAGAGAAGAAACCCTGATAAAACAGCACAACGGACTACTACATGACCTAGGAAATGATAGAGAGGGAGATTTGGAAGATTCGATGCCAAGAGAGTATTTTCATGGTGTATTACGTTAAAAAATCGTATTGTACGGTGTGATGGTGCACTCCTGGAATACTAACAATTTGGGAGACTGAGGCAGAGGATTGCAAGTTCAAAGCCAGACTCAGCAACTTAGCAAGACCCTGTCTTGAAATAAAAACTTAAAAAATGGGCTGGGCTGAGGATGTGTTAAATTCCTGGTACAAAATATATTAATATATCAGATTCAGATTCGAAGATATGTATAGTGCATCACAATTTATTTTAAATATGAGCAGAGAAAAAAGTTTTTAAAGCATTTACTTTTCTTCCTTCCTTCCTTTCTTTCTTTTTTTTTTTTAGCAGTATTGGGAATTGAAACCAGGGCCTTGCACATGCTAGGCAAGTGCTCTACCACTGAGCCACATCTCCAGCTGGTCCTTTTTATTTTATTTACCTATTTTAAAGAGAAGAAGGTGAATGAGAGAGAGAGAATCAATTTTATTTAGTTTTTCATGTGGCTTTCACTGCTCTGACACTTCGTGGTGCTAGGGTTTGTGCTGCTGGAGTTTGAACCCACATCTTTGGGCATGACAGGTAAGCACCATAACCTCTAAGCCACCACTCTTTTATTTTGAGATAGGGTTTCACTAAGTTGCCCAGGTTGGCCTTAAACTTGGGATCTTCCTGCCTCAGCCTCCTGAGTAGCTGAAATTACAGGTATGTACCATCATGCTTGGTATATTTAATTATTAACCATTGTTCTCATTGGATTATGGCTTTAGAAGTGGTTTTATTTTCTTCTTTGTACTTTTCTGATCCCCTTCTCTCAGAATTTTGTTTCTTTTCTTTTCTTTGGTGTGTGTGTGCTGGGGATTGAACCCAGGGCTCTGCACATGCTAGGCAAGTGCTCTACCACTGAGCTACATTTCACCCCACCCCCAGAACTTTCTACAATGAGTTCATGTCTTTACAGTGGAAAAAATAATTCATATATTAAGAGTTTAAACAATCCATTTGTGGGGGTGGTAACAGAATGAAATGTAAATGGACATTTTACTGTGGTGATGAAAATGTTCTAAAACTGTATTATGGTAATGGTTGTACAACTTGGTAAGTTTGCTAAAATCTATTGAATTGTGTAGTTAAAATAGGTAAATTATGTGTTATGTGTAAAATTGTTTTAATTTTTTTTTTTAAAGAGAGGGACAGTGAGTAAGAGAGAGGGAGAAGAAGAGAATCAATTTTATTTAGTTTTTCATGTGGCTTTTGTTGCTCCAACACTTTGTTGTGTACATGGTACTGGGGTTCTAACCTGAGTCCTTGTGCCTGTAACCACTGAGCCACCGCTACAGCCTGGTTTCATTTTCATTTACTTATTTACTTACTTATTTTTTGAGAGAGAGAGAGAGAGAGAATCAACTTTATTTAGTTTTTCATTTCACTTTTTTTTTTAAGAGAGGACAGTGAGAGAGAGAGACAGAGAGAATCAATTTTTATTTAGCTTTTCACATGGCTTTTGTTGCTCTGAGACTTCGTTGTGTATGTGGTGCTGGGGTTTGAACTCGCGTACTTACGCATGCCAGGCAAGCACCATAACCACTGAGCCATGGCTCCAGCCCTTCATTTCACTTTTTTTTTTCTCCAACACTTAGTTGTGTATGTGGTGCAGGGGTTTGAATCCCAGTCCTTGTGCATGCCAAGCAAACATGCTAACCACTGAGCCACTGTTCCAGCCCCTCCAGCCCTGTTTTAAAATTTTTTAAACAAAATCTATTTGCTGGGCTGTCTGCCACTGGGGTCACTCTTTTGACCTGATACACCTCTAGGAGCCTCTAAATAAACCCAAAGTGTGAAAGTAGGGTGTCATATAAATCATTTGCTAATTATAGTAACTCTAATCTAGAGTCCTTACTCCTGCAGGATCCCAGGGGCGTGAAAACAAACTTGGGAGTGGACGTTTAAGCTTGCATCTGAACCCTGTGCCCCACGAAGGATGATTCTACAAAGCCTGGGAGAGTGGAATGAGGAAGCCCAGGTGTTGGAAACAGCAAGGAGAGAGAGGGTGGGGGTAGAGGTCATTTGCAGTGTTGGAAGGTAAAAGCAGGTTCAGTGAGTGGGAGTGGCCAAAACCAGAGCCCTGGGCTCCGATGAGGCCTGGGCTTACCTTTGACCATGCCCCATGCCACCCTTCCCACAAATACTCCATACCATCTCCCAACAATCCAAAGAGAAGAGAAGCATGTTGTCCATTTTCACAGGTAAAGAAACAGAAATCAGAGCGATTCCTAAGTAACGTCCAAGCTCACATTGCTGTAAGCGGAAGAATCTAAGGTCAGGTTCAGGACTTTGCCTTCTGGAGGTGCTTTCCACAAAAGCAGTGGAGTCCACTGATTATGCCAGTGTTAAACCAGACTCTGGCCTCTGATAACTCGGGGGCAGACCTTTTATCTTTACTCCCTGAGTTTTTGCCTTCCGGCAAGTCTTCTTAGCTTCAGGTCCCCCATCCTAAAAGTGGGACTGGGGCACTAGCTCACTGGAGGTAGAGCACTTGGTTAGCATGTGCAGGACCCTGGGTTCCATTCCCAGTAATACAAAAGAAAAGATGTTAAGAGGATTAAATAGTACAGGTAAAGTGTGTTAGCTGCTCCTCTGTTTGCTAGGCACGCCTGTGTCCTCGCAAATGTGCCAGGACCCTATTGCTTGAGAATGAGGGAATAGACCTTCTAGATACTATGAATTGAGGACTTCCTCTTAGGGTATCCGAGGTCCACAGTGAGTTCCCAGGAAAAACAGATATGACCGTTTCTGCCTGTTTAGGGGAGGCTGCCTAAAGCTGGGCAGACCATATGTGGCACTGGGTTCTGTCCTGACCCATCCACTTACTAATTGCTTAACTTTCCTGAGCTTCTGTTTCCTAATCTAGAAGATGGAGTATGTAACATCTACTTTGTGGAGTTATAAGAATGATAATATATGTGATAGAGTCTTTCGAAAGAAAACCTGTGGCTGGGCAGGGTGGCACACACCTATAATCCCAGTGGCTTAGAAGGCTGAGGCAGGAGGACTGCAAGGTCGAAGCCAGCCTCAGCAATTAGCAAGGCCTAAGCAACTTATTGAGACCCTGTCTCAAAATTAAAAATAAAGGGCTGGGGATGTGGCTCAGTGGTTAAATGTCCCTGGGTTCAATCCCTTACCAAAAATAAATAAATATAAATAAATAAAATAAAAATAAAAAGGGAAGGGGATGTGGCTCAGTGTTAGAGGGCCTCTGGGTTCAATCCCCAGTAGCAAAAAGAGAAAGAAAAGAAAAAGGAAGAAATTCTCACAATGACTGTTTATGAAAAAGAGGTATAAAGTACATGTTAACCAAACTGCTTGCTGCAGAAAGGGCATTTGGGCCAGTATTTTTTTGTTTGTTTGTTTGTTTCATTTTTTAAATAAGATTTTCTTTTTTCTTTTCTTTAAAGAGAGAATCAATTTTATTTATTTTTTCATTTGATTTTTGTTTCTCTGGCACTTAGTTGTGTATGTGATGCTGGGGTTTGAACCTGGGTCCTCGCACATGCCAGGCAAGAGCTTTTAACTGCTGAGCCAGCCCTTTATTTTTCACCATAGTTTCATATGTTGAAGGGTTTTATTGGGTTTGTTGTTACACTTCCATATATGTGCACCTATATCTCCCCTTTGCCCTCCCCACTCCTCCCACATCCCCCAACCCCTAGACGGTGAGGTTGCCCTGAGTTCAATTGCTAATCCGTGTTTGACGAGCTTATTGTCTAAACTTAATGTTCTTTCACTCTTTCCTAAATTAGATTCTAGCTTCCAAGTATAAGAGAAAACACTCGGCCCTTGAGTTTGGCTGATTTCACTCAGCATGATTTTCTCCACCTCCATCCATTTACCAGCAAAGGCCATTATTTCATTTTTTTTTTAAATAGCTGAGTCGAATTCCATGGTGTATGTGTGTGTGTGTGTGTGTGTATATATATATATATATATATATATATATATATATATATATATAATTTTTTGTTAAAAAAAAAAAGAAAGAAAGAAAAAGAAGAAGGCTCAAAGTGGGCCATTCCAGGTCTCTAGTGGGAACTTGGCTGGCTATAAAGCCTTGTCCTGGGGTCCTATCTGTCCCAGCCATTCTGGTCACCTGCTATTGTTTAGCAGGTAGCCAGCAGTTGAGGGAAGTTCTTGGTCAATGTGCAATCTGCAGACCAGAGGACTGACAGCTTTTCTCTGCTTTCCCTCTCTTTCTGTACGCATGTACATACATAATATTGTTATTTTGTAGGTGCCATGACAAATGGTAGGTGTTGCACCAAGAATATATATATATATGTGTGTGTGTGTGTATATATAAATATATATATATATATATATACATATTTTTTTTCCAAGAGAGAGAGGAAAGGGAGAAAGATAGAGGGAGAGAATCAATTTTGTTTAGTTTTTCATCTGGCCTTCGTTTCTCCAACACTTGGTTGTGTGTGTGGTGCTGGGGTTTGAACTCAGGTCCTTGCATATGCCAGGCAAGTGCTCTAACTGCTGAGCCACTACTCAGCCACCCCTCCAGTGCCATAATCTTTATTTTTAAACAAATTCACAGCTTGCTGTGGAAGTCATGGTACTGACTTTCCCCAGACGGGGCCATCACTAAGTGTAGAGACAGTGGCCAGTCTTCAATTTCTAAACTAGGAAGATGGGAGGCAGGAGCCATGGGAAGGGACTTGAGGTGTCAAAGGCTAGGTTAGGGTCTCAGGTAAGGGAAGACTAAGATCCTCCCCTCTAGCCAGGTCCTCCCTATTTTTTTGTTTCTTTGTGGGTTTGTTTTTTGTTGTTGGAGTTAGCTGGCAAAAGAGGAAAAGTCCTCAGAAGTCACCTCTCCAACCACACCATTGAGGCCCAGAGGGATGGCAGGTTGCGCAAGGCACCTGTTGCTCTTCTTCCAAACATCTCAGAGTCAAGCAAGACTGTGGCTGGATGCTGGCCCAAAAGCCCAGAGGAGAGGGCCCTGAGGGTGGGGCGGAAAGGGAAAGGAGGAAGAAATTGTTTTTCCACCCTTCCTTCTAAATTTCACCTTGTTGGACTATCCAGAAATGCCTCCATCTGGAATAAAGATGATCTAGTCCAACTATCTCATGATACAGATAAAAAAACGGCCCATTCATATTCCACTGCTGCTACCAAGGAGAAAAAAATAAGAGAGAGAGAGAGAGAGAAGGGAGAGACAGACAGACAGAAGGAAAAAAGAAAAGAAAGAAATAAGGACTCAGAAGATAGAATGACTTGTCCGGGCCCATACAGGGAGACTTGGGCCAAACCCAGGCATTCTAGGGACAATTTTCCTTATGTGCTGGGTCACTCAGTCCTCAGTAACATTGCAGTAACATTGCTTTGCTTTGTGCATGGGGGCATGTGGAGTTTGCCCTAAAATAAACTTTCTTCTGGCTCAAGCATTCACTGTGAACAGTCCATAGGCAAGACTGGGCCTTAGGAACCCTGAACAAGGGGCTGCTGTGGTGGCTTGGCGGTTACAGCACTAGCCTGGCATGTGTGAGGATGCGATTTTGAACCCCAGCACCACTTACACAATAAAGTGTTAGAGCAACAATAGCCACATGAAAAACTAAATAAAATTGATAAATTGATTCTCTCTTTCTCATTGTCCCTCTCTCTTAAAAAAACAAAACAAGGGGCTGGAGCGGTGGCTCAGCGGTTTTGGCGCTTGCCTGGCAAACACAAGGACCCAGGTTCAAACCCCAGCACCACGTACACAACTAAGTGTTGGAGTAACCAAGGCCATGTGAAAAACTAAATAAAGTTGTTTCTCTCTTTCTCTGTCTCTCTCACTGTCCCTCTCTCTTTAAAACAAAACAAAATAAAACAACAACAACAACAACAAAACCCCTGAAGGATTGAAGGTCCAGCCTAAATTTTGAACCTGAACCTGGGCAACTACGCTGAACATTGTCACATCTACCGATATACATAATTTGGGACTCACAATGTCAGAACTGAAAGGGACCTCTGAGAACAGAAGTCTTAAGTTCTTGTTTCCCAGATAAGGAGACCAAGTCCCCCGGAGGGAAGGACTCATTTAACCACACACCAAGGTGGAGTTGTCCTGCAAACCCAAGTTTCCTCACCTCCTGACCTGTCATCTTCTTCTTCTTTGCAGTCCCCCACAGTACCTACCATTGTGCTGGCCTCATAACTTTTGTATATGCTCAATAAATTCATGCTGAATGGAGTCTATAAAAGATGCCTTTGTGTACAAGACACGGTTTTCATAATTGATTCAAGCCTTAGAGCAATATTGTCTTTGATAAATATCTAATAAATGATTATTGCTCAGGTGTATCAACTTGGTTCTTTCCCATTCTATATTATGTTTTGCCCAAGGCTGTATTTAGGCAGAACTGGACTGTTTCTACCACAGTCACTCTTTAGAGACAAGGAGGGCCACTTAAATATGGCTGAATCAAGGATAAGAACTGTGGGCTAAATCACTCTGGGCAGAACCTCCCCAGATCCTTTGGAATTCTACCAATGCATCTGAAGATTTCTACCCCAGAGAAATTTTGAGTGGGAGTCTGGAGGTGAGAGCACATTGGAACTGGGCATTGCTAACCCTAGAGACACAAAGCCTGGGTGAATAAGAGGCGTGGAGGAGGTGGGTGTTGGTTGTCAGCTCAGCTGTGTCCACTATGCAGGAAGATTGCTTGATCTCCTGCCTGCCCCAAGCCATGGTCAAGACATTCTCATGATTCCAGACAGATATAGGAACTCCAGAGCCCCTAGCAGTGCTGCTATCCTCTGAGACTTATTTCCTTCCACCAAGAGACCAAATTTGCCACTGGCTCCCAGGGTCGGACGTTCCCCCAGTCAGCTACCAGATCCCATCTGGAGGCTCACTCCACATGGGGAAACTGAGGTATTAGTTAAGGACACAGCCCTTCTACCAAGTTGTTCTTCTTCTTCTTCTTCTTCTTTTTTTTTTTTTTTTTTTTTTTTTTTGAAGAGAGAGGGACAGTGAGAGAGAGAGTAACAATTTTAGTTTTTCATGTGGCTTTCATTGCTTGGAGACTTCATTGTGTACATGGTGCTGGGGTTTGAACTCACGTCCTTGCGCATGCCAGGCAAGCACCAGAACTGCTGAGCCACTGCTCCAGCCCCGGACCTGGCAAGTTCTATGGACCTACTTTAGTTCTATTCTCTGTAAAGAATTATAAGCTCCTTAGAGGCAGAAGCATCTGTCTATTCCTAGCACCTACCATAGGTACTTAAGAAACATGCGTAGAATAAATGCCGAATTATTTAGTCCCCGCTAACCTGAGAAGGGGAAATCAGAAGGTCATCAAGTCCTATATGTTAAATTTGTTATTTTGTTATTGTTTTTGCTTTTGTGATGGGGATTGAACCCAGAACCTCAAATACTAAGGCTACACTACACCCCCAGTCTCCTATTCCACAAAACCACATGACTTCTGAGGCATTTGATTGCTAGGAGACTAAGGTGATAATCTTAAAAATCTCCAGAGCAGAGGACTAGAGTTCTGGATTTGGGAGCCCTACCCTAACAGCCGTCGTAGCTGTTCCCTGCGTTTAGGGAACAAAGTCCAGAATTTGAAACCCAGTTCCTGCTTGTGTGAACTCCGTAACTTTAGGCGATTATTTGGCTTCTCTGAGCCTCAGTCTCTCATCTACAGAATGAAATGTGCCTAGCCAAAGTGCTCCATGAGACAGTTTTTGACCATCATTTGTCATTCCAGATGGGGAGACCCCAGGAAAGAAGAAACTGAACTCTTCCAGGATCTCCAAACCTTTACTGAGCATCTTTATTGTGTATTTTATCCGATGGATCATAATCAGTTTATGGAGGCAAAATAAAACCACCAAGGAAGCAAAATCCCAAGCCAACCAACCCAACTGCCTAGGGATATCACAAGGTTACACAATGGGCTGAAGCGGTGGCTTAGCGGTTACAGCGCTTGCCTGGCACGCGGGAGTACGCGGGTTCGAACTCCAATACCACGTATGCAACAAAGCTTTGGAACGATGAAGGACACATGAAAAAACTAAATAAAATTAATTCTTTCTCTCTCACTGTCCCTCTCTCTTAAAAAAAAAAAAAGGTTGCACAAGAGTAATAGAAAATTACATCATCATTACAGGAAGAAGACAGGGGACCACTACCTCAGAGTGATGGCTGCATGGGGTGGCCTTTCTGTTCAGAGTCCATTGTTGTAAGCATTCACCTTATTTTACTAACACTTATTCACATCATTCCATTAGTGTGTGTGTGTGTGTGTGTGCGCACGCGCGCATGCTTTAAAGAGAGAGGGACAGTGAGAGATGGAGAGAGAATCAATTTTTATTTAGTTGTTCATGTGTCTTTCGTTGCTTCGAGACTTCATTGTGTACATGGTGCTGGGGTTTGAACTCGCGTATATGCCGGGCAAGCACCACAAACCCCAAGCCACGGCTCCAGCCCCCATTCCATAAGCAGCGCTATGCTGGGAGATGTGTGGTTTCTATTGTCAAGAAACTTAGAGTAGGAGCTGGAGTGGTGGCTCAGAGGTTACAGCACTTGCCTTGCGTGTGCAAGTACACGAGTTCAAACCCCAGCAACACGTACACAACAAGGTGTCGGAGGAATGAAAGTCACATGAAAAACTAAATAAAAATTGCTTCTCTTTAAAAAAAAAATAAGAAAGAAAGAAACTTAGAGTAAGGCTGGAGTGGTGCCTCAGCAGTTCTGGTACTTGTCTGGCATGTGCAAGGACCCGGGTTCAAATCCCAGCACCACGTACACAGAGAAGTGTTAGAGCAACAAAAGCCACATGAAGCACTAAAACTCTCTCACTGTCTCTCTTAAAAAAAAAAATTGAAAGAAAGAAACGTAGAGTAGCATATAGGGTTGGATACGGTGGCAGGCATCTGTAATCCTAGCTACTCAGGAGGCTAAGGCAGGAGGATTGCAAATTTGAGGCCATTCTGGGCAATTCTGAGATGCTGTCTCAAAATAAAACCTAAAAAGGGTTGGGGATGTAGCTCAGTGGTAGAGCATATATGCTTAGTGTGTGCAGAATCAGGGGTTTGACCCCCAACACACACACACACACACACACACTCTCTCTCTCTCTCTCTCTCTCACACACACACACACACATACCAACTTATAGTTTAAGATAGAAGATGGACATGGACATTGGGTTACTATGTGCTTAGAGCGCTTGCCTGTCATGCCCAAGGACCTAGGTTCCAACACCAGCACCACACACACAGTTGAGTGTTAGAAAAATAAAAACCAGATGGAAAAAATAAATAAAATTGATTCTCCTTCCCTCCCTCTCTCTGGAAGAAGACGATGTGGAAAAAAAAAAAAAAAAAAGGACACTGAAACAATAATGCCATAAAATAAGGGCTGGAGCAGTGGCCCAGCGGTTTGAGCGCTTGCCTGGCATGTGCAAGGACCCGAGTTCAAACCCAGCACCACATACACAACTAAGTGTTGGAGCAACAAAAACCAGATGAAAAACTAAAATAAAATTGATTCTCTCATTCTTTCTCTTTTACTCTCCCTCTCTCTCTTAAAAATATAATGCTGTAAATATATACATATTTAAAAATTGTTATCAGTCAATGAAAGCATATGTAACAAGGGGATCTAGTTTAACTAAAGGACCAAGGAAGGCCTTCACTGAGTCACATTCTTAGTCCTTTTTATTTTTTATTTTGAGACAAGGTCTGTCTAAGTTGCTTAGGGCCTAAGTTCCTGAGACTGGCCTGAAAATTGTGATTCTCTTGCCTCAACCTCCTGAGTGTTGGGATTACAGGTATGTGTGGTACCTGTTTAGATACATATTTTGTTGTTGTTCCTGAGGATTGAACCTAGGAGCACTTTACCACTGAGCTACATCCCCAGTGCTTTTTATTTTTTATTTTTAGACAGAATCTTGCTAAGTTGCTTAGGGTTTTGCTAAATTGCTGAGGCTGACCTTGAACTTGTGATCCTCCTGCCTCAGCCTCCTCAGCCACTGGGATTACAGGCATGTGCCACCATGGCTGGTTAGATGATTTGCATTCATTTTTTTATTTTATTTATTTTTTTTTAAAGAGAGAAGCAATCTTTATTTAGCTTTTCATATGACTTTCATTCCTCAGACACTTTGTTGTGTATGTGGTGCTGGGGTTTGAACTCGCATACTCGCACATGCAAGGCTGAGCCACTGCTCCAGCCCCTGCATTCATTTTTTTAAAGAGAGATTTTTTTCCTTTCCTTTTTTTTTAATTAAAACAATTTTTTTTTCTCTGGTTTTTGTTTTTACTCCACTTAGTTGTGTATATGGTACTGGGGATCAAACCTGGGTCCTAGTACCTGCCAAGTGCTCTACTGCTGAGCTACCTCTCCAGATATATATGAGGTGGGGGGGGGCGGAGTAAAAGAGAGAAAGAGAGAATCAATTTTATTCACTTTTTCATGTTTTTTGTTTCTTTGTTTCACATACTCAGGTGTGTATGTGGAGTGCCCCAACTGCTGAGCCATGCCTCCAGTCCCAAGATTTGTATTCATTTTTTCTTTTTTAAAGAGAGAGAGGGACAGTGAAAGACAGAAAGAATCAATTTTATTTAGTTTTTCATGTGGCTTTCATTGCTTTGACTATATGGTGCTGGGGTTCAAACCCACGTCCTCACGCATGCCAGGCAAGAGCCGTAATTGCTGAGCCACTGCTCCAGTCTCAGCCAATGACCTTTTAAGAATATAGATCTATGGGCTGGCGTGGTGGCTCAGTGTTTAAAGTTCTTGCCTGGCATGCGTGAGGACGTGGGTTTGAACTCCAGCACCACGTACACAACTAAATGCCTGAGAAATGAAGGCTAGATGGAAAAATAAATAAAAATCGATTCTCTCTTTCACTGTCCCTCTCTCTTAAAAAAAAAAAAAAAAGAAAGAATACAGATCTACAGCTGGCTTGCACAAGTATGTGGGTTCGAACCTCAGCACCATATACACAACGAAGTGTCAGAGTAAACAAAGCAACATGAAAGACTAAATAAAATCGATTTTCTCTCTTTCTCTCACTGTCCCTCTCTCTCTCTTTTTTTTTTATAAAAAAGAGAGAAGGACAGTGAAAGAGACAGAGAAAGAGAGAAACAGCTTTATTTAGTTTTTCACATGGCCT
>PVKS010003846.1:0-99421 GCA_004027875.1 Aplodontia rufa
AAAAAAAGAATGGGGTTCAAACAAAGAAAGTTTCAGGCAAACAAAAACTGAGGTAATTCATTGGACACAGGACAACATGGAAGGGAAAGCTTAAGGATGTTTTTTTCAAGCTAAAAGAAAATGGCCCAAGATGTAAGTATGGTGGTATATAAAAGAAAGATGTGCAAATCAAAAACAAAAGAATAAATATTTATTTATTTATTGGACACATATACTGACAATGTAAGGGTTTGTGTTTGAAATATAAATATAAGTGAAATGTGTAATAACTGAAACTTAAAAGGCAGGAGGTGTAAGAGATTTAAAATGTTCAAGTACTCATAAAATATTTATGATAGAACTTAGCTAATGATATATGTGTAATTTTATGATACTAATATAAAATACTAAAGAAATAATTAGAAAGATAATGGTCTATAAAGCATAATAACAGAAATAGTGTAAAATAATTTAGGACAGTTTGAGCAAAAAAAACAAAGAGTAAAGTAGCATAAATATTCTCAAGTGCATCAGGAATCACATTAAAGTGTATTAAAATTAAAAACCTTAAAATTATATAGTAATAACTTGATTAGATTCTTTAAAAGCACCTCTTAGAAATATGATAAAGAGCAATTCAAGTATAATAAAAAACAGAATGATGAAATGGAGGGTCACAAATAATGTAAAAAGAGAAAAGAAAATGAGATACAGATGGTGAAAATTAGATGAAAGAGATATTCTTTTATATCAAAAGAAACTCTTCAAAATGTGATGAATAACATTCTTACAGCCAAGGTTTTGTACTAACGTTCTGTAGCTTGGTCTGGGGACATTTTGATAGATAGCTCAAATCATCTGCTAGAAAAGAACAATGTATCTTTTTATTCTTGATGGATTTACTCCAAGATTTTTTTTTTAGCTTCATCAGTCAATGTTGTCCATAAATCTGTTACCCAGGTTTATACTAAGGAGTAGGTTATATTCTCAAATTCCCTTTCTATAGCATACCTAATCAAAAGATTTTGAGAGAGTCAACTTAGAATCTTCCTTCCTTAATTGGTCTGAGTAGGCTAAGTATAAGTGAAGTAGGAGTGGAAGGAAGAATCAAATCCCAAGAGGATGGAGATGTAGATAATTTCAACATAAGATAGGGAAATTCTTTTATCTCAAATACATAAAATCATAGAAGTTTTAAAACTGGAAAAGCCCTGATTAATTCACTATGATAGCTGATTGCTATGGTTTGAATATTTGTATTCACTCCAAAACTCATGTTGAAATAAACCCCAAAGCAAGAGCACTGAGAGGTGGTACCTTCAGGAGGTAATTAGGCCATGCAGGCTCCAGCCCTCATTAGTGTGTATTATAGGGCTGGAGGGAACCAATCAGGCCTCTTTTGCCCTTTCTTCTTGCCCTTTCTTCTTTTTGCCTTGTGAGGCCACAGTTCAAGGAGTCTGCAACATCTTAGAAGCAGAGAGTGTGCCCTCACTAGACACACAGTCTGCCAGTGCCCTGATCTTGGACTTCCACTACCCCATCTGAAAAACTGAGAAATAAACTCTGCTGTTCATAAATTACTATCTCAGGGACTTTGTGATAGCAGAACAAAAAAATTAAGACACTCATATATTCACTTGTTAAACAGAATATACTGAATGTTTCTTATTGGGTGCTTTGTTAGCTACAGAAAATCAAAAATATACCTACCTTTCCTTGGATAAATGTGTGAAATAAAATATTGTAAATGATATGTGATCAAAGTCTGCCCACAGTACAGTGGAATCACAAAGAAGTTGGTAACTAAATGTAATTGGATCAGGAAATGTCACATGAAGAAATTATCTTGTAAAATCATCAGATGTTCTCCAGGAAGAAAGGATAAATCGGCATTTAGATGAGAGAGAACTACATGAGCAAAGGCATGGACGGGTATGGGAAATGAAGATGTAAGGAAACAGCATGATGAAGCAAGAGAGGTGGCAACGGCAATAGATGCTGGAGCCCTGGACTGCTACTACAGGTTGTTTGGACTCTCTACCCCTCCCCCAGCCAATGGGGAACTTCTGAATTACTACCATGAAAGCAGCAAGATTAAATTCTGGATTTTACCTGTATGACTATGGTAATAAGGTCCAGAATGAATTGACAGACCATGAGATTTCAGGTTGCTAAAAACCATATTAATCCAAAAGAATATATTTTGGACAATAAAGCAATTTTTTAGGGAGAGATGATATAAACTGGAGAAAACATGCATTAGGGACTTGACAAAAAGTAATGCTTCATCAGGATGTAATTTTTGTATCAAGTAAAATAAAATATATTTTTTAAATCACTAATTCTCAATTTCTGAAAGTACTGTAAACTCTGTGAAGTTCTTGGGTTTGTGAGCAAATGTGTGCTTTAAATCTAATCATCCATTAAACAATATCTATCATGGGCATAAGTTTGTTAGTAAGAAAATAAAATTAAAGTTGAAATAAATTGCTTCATTTTTCTTACTTGAAACAAGAAACAAGATTTTTAACTGACATGATGGTGAATGCCTGTAATCCCAGTAACTCAGGAGGCTGAGGCAGGCAACTCACAAGTTCAAGACCAGCATTAGCAACTTAATAAGAATCAAAGCAACTTAGCAAGACCCTGTCTCAAAATTAAAAAAAGAGCTGAGGAATATGGCTCAGTGGTTCAAGTGCCTCTGGGTTCAATTCTTACTATCAAGATAAAAGAAAGGAAATAAGATTGTAAAGTTATGTATACATGCATACATACATGTGTATACATAAGCAGGTATACCAAGAGAAAGTGCATGTGTGCATGTTTTGTGTGTGTATGCACGCTAATCTACTAATTAGCATGATAATTAAATCAGCACACATGGAAAATATATATTTGTTAAATCATTTGTCATCAATGTCAAACATCCAACATCAGGCTAAAGGGATTATCAACAGAAAATAATATTACAAAAAAGTCAAAAGTTTGTAGAATACTGTGAAATGGTAGCAAACTTAACCTCCTAAAGGTATCTGGTGTGAAATTTTCACAATCAACGGCAAGGAGGAGTCATGTTTTTTCAATGTGTTTTATGCTTTTTGCAATGATGCATGCTTTTTTATTCTCTGAATTGAAAAATTTGGTTGATAAATTTTAGGATTCACTGACTTTCCTTCATTCCTATATCAGCTATGTATTCTGTAGCTGTCTTGTGTTTTCCTTGTGCATTACCTCAAAATTAGGAATTCCTTGTAACATAATATACAAATACAGAAGTTTATGTGTACATGTGAGAGACAGAGAGAGAAAGGAAGAGAGGAACTGTTTAGAAGAGGGAAAGCACATGATTTAATTTCGTTTCTACATGTATCTTCTTTTTTGCATTAAAGGAGAGAAAAAAAACTATTTCAGTGATTCGACTTCAGATGGGAGCACCATAAAAGACAGGAACTCCAGCCCCTCTCCATTATTTCTTAAAATTGGAATTAAAAATGTGCTTTTACAGGTTTTTCATATGTAAGAAACACAGTACAAATAACAACACAGATTAAAAATGTAAAATGCAGGGGCTGGAGTGCTGGCTGTGCAGTAGAGTGCTTACCTGGCATGTGTGAGGACCCAGGTTTGATCCCCAGCACCACATACACAAGTGTTGGAAAAACAAAATCAGATGAAAAAAAATAAATTAAATTGTTGCTTTCTTTCTTTAAAAACATTAAAATGTGTAGAGACACAATTTGAAAAGAGATGCTGACTTGTTTCTCAGACCCATCTCATGGGTTCTTAGACCCATCCTCCCATGAGAGATTTTCCTGTCTTGGTTGGGAAAAGAAGAAAGGGACTAAATATGGAATTTGATTATTTTCAGATCTGATGAAAGAGCTGAGAGGTAGAAAGTGGAGGACCCTGAACTCAGCTTAGGTGCTCACTCTGGCCATGAGATGCTTCCTTCTGCAGGAGAAATCACAGCTTCCACTCTCCTTCTTGTGACGTGTTAGTGGAAGGAGAAATCTGAATTGCAGCCTGAAGTCAGGACTTGGGAAATGCACTTTTGACATTTCCAATACTGAGACAAGAAAGGAAAACATAGCAGGAGGGTGTGTTACATGTCGCAAAGTTTCTAGCTTCCTGACCACCTACTCAGGGAGTAGAGATTATTGTTTCTTAGATTCTGCAATTTCCCATTTTCTAACTTAGAATACAAGATTGTTAGATTAAAAAAAATCTAAACTGACAATTTTCAGACTTGTCTATGAGAAGAGGAAAGTTTACTTTCTACTAAGTTTAGTACAAAGTCAATTCTTGGTATGTAAATATTGAAATCATGCATAAATTTGAAATATTACAATTTTCAAAAAATGGTATGATAAGGACACATTAGAGAAGATACTTTCTTGATTTATCTGTAATACTGATTGACAATTAATTTCTGACACCATCATTTCTAGTGCCTTAGGTAAATATCACAGGCAACAGGATCAAAACAAGCTTCCATTGTTGATACTGGAAGAACTATGCTCTCCAATTTCCAACCCCCAAGTAAATGAGACATTGATCTACTTCCCTCAGTGAGTCACTACCCTACAGTTGTGCCAATATCCATGGATTCCTTTTTACTGTTACTTTCCTGTCTCATTCTTAAGTGCTAATCCATCATTTTGCTGTTCTACTCCTCGTTTCAGGAACGTTCTATCACTGAACCACCTTGTTCCTGAAAGTTGATTTCTATGAGTTCCTTCAGTTTTCTCAAGCTTTCTTCCTATTTACTCAAACCCTGTAGTTTTTAAGTTACTTGGGATATTATTAATTGTGGTGTAGGATATAATAATCAACCTCAAAATGATGGGGTTATTTTCTGATATGGCTTTCTGAGAAGGTAGGAGAATGGGAATTTATAGGGCTGCCCTGAACTGTGAGGCTCAGAAGAAAATGTAAAATGAAAACAAACTTCTAAGGAAGGAGAGATTTAGGGGAAAAAATATCTATGGAAAGCTTCTGTATATGAGGATAAGAAGAGAGAACAGTTTGGATCAGGAAATTGGTCACTGGAGATATCTAATCTAGTAGAAGACAGAGAGAAGGACACTGGAATAAAATGTTTCATATTGGATCCAAAGGAGAGCCAGAAGTGTTAGTGGAGCACATGTAGCTAGGAATAGCTATAGGATATTAACAATTATCAGCACTTCTTTTGCTTGGAAAAAAAAAAGATACAGACATGGTAGAGCAGAAACTTTTGTACAGGTATGCCATTATTCTGGGGTATAATTTCTCCACTATATTTGCCTGTAAATCAGATTTTTGCTTTTATCATACCTTGTACCTTGACCAGAATGCCATTTCTACAAATTGCAACTTCTCTTATTTGCCCCAGATCCTGCAGTAGTACAAACTCTAACTATGTCATATGACTAGAAATATTTTTTCTATATTTACTTTACTGCATAATCAAAGGAAAGGGAAAAAGGAAGAGTTCTTAATTTTGAAAAAGAAATATTAAGGCATAATGAAAGTAGTGTACAATATTACTATTTATCTCTGTTTTACTTACAGATCTGATTTGTGTTTGCCACAAAACCTTAATAATACTAATAACACTAAGGCAAAGGGATTTAATGCAACTTTATATTGAGAAAATGACCCCAATGTAGTATCAGAAAAGTCAGTATATTAACACTTGACTTGAGCGAATTTTCCTTTTTTGAAGGAGGAAAACTTTTGTGGGTAACAGTTTTAGGGTAAGAAAGTTTTTTAGCTTTTGGTAATGTAGTTCATATAGACACATGTTATACCAGAAATAAAACATCAAAATATTGAAATTTATTTCCATGCTTTGTCCAAATATCCCAAGAGCAAAATTAATAATCTAAAAAAAAATAAATAGGAAATTATAAGTAACTAATATAAGGGTAAAGATTGGATGAGTAGCGTTTCTTTGGAATTATTAGAACATGAAAATATCTGACTAGAATCTTTTCCAAACCACCAATCATCATTATATTGACCAGTTTGGAAAATAAACCCATTAGCACAATTCCAAAAAAGGATATTAGAATACAATTTTGTTAGTAATACACCTCTCTATGTTAGAAAATCAACTTATCATACCGAAATACTATACTTTTTTCTTTTTATTTTGATACCATGGATTGAACCCAGGGGCACATGACAATTGAGCTACATCTCTAGCTCTTTTTATTTTTTATTTTTAGACATGGTTTCGTTAAGTTCCTGAGGGTCATGTTAAGTTGCTGGGGCTGGCCTTTGACTTGCATTCTTCCTATATTATTCTCCTGAACTTCTGGAAATACAGGTGTGAACTACTACACTCAGCAAAAACATTATAATCTTTAGATTCTATTCTTTGCAGTTTTATATAACTTTGTATTCTTTTGTCTGAATATTATCATTAACATTCTCAATAATACTTATCAGCATTATTTCATCTTTTACCTTATTTTATTTCCAGTTCTTTCTATTTCCATTTCTTTTTTTCAGAGAAGAAAAATCAGAACATGAATCATAATATTTCGATTCATTCATGGATTATTTTTCTTAAATCCTATACAACTTCTAGTTTTTCTTCCTTGCAAGAGTTGTCAACTCAATGTCAAAAGAGTGGTGCATGAATCTCCTTTGTTTCGCTTATAGAGATTATGGAATAATTCTCTGTGAAAGGATTTTTATGTTTTCTTTTCATTTTTTAGATATACATGAGATTAGAATACTCAATGACATGATTATAAAAACATACTAGGGACTGAATTAGAACAAGGACTTTTTAAAATATGAAGATAGACACAGATTTTTATTTCCCTTGCATTAGAAAGTTTGCACCACTAGATGATACTCATTTGCAGTCTGCTTTCATTTAATCCATTTCCACAAAATAAGACAAATCAATTCATGTGAGCTTAGCTTTTAAGATAAATAATTCAGAAACTTGATCTGGAACATTCAAAATAAACCAAATATTATTTGAGAGTTTCTGACATAGCAACTCTTTCTCAAGTCAGATGAGATTGGTAAAACAAAGGTCACAAGTTTTCATATCAAAGTGCCAATATCCTGGAATTAATATTATTACTGCCAAGAAAACAAGAGTGAAGGGCCAAAGTATAAGCACCCAGAAAGAAAAAAATACATACTGAAAAGGCTCTTTTTTATTTTCATCAACTATGTCTTCAAGAATTCATAATATGTCAGAATGATTAAGAAAGGAGGACAAGCAAAAAACATTTTAGAGACTATACCATCCTATCTTTTTTGGTCGGTTGGCTAATATCAGATACACAGGCTGTACCATCCTTATTTACTACAGAAACTAAAAATGTAATAAAAACAATGGTCCTAGTAATATACAAACATGATTTTCAAATGTCATGTAGAACCATCATGTAGATCATATTGACCTATTCATATACACATTTCATGTCTTTCCTGATTGAAATGATGTTGTCATTTTTTTCCAATGATGGAAATATTACGTGTTCTGAAAGAAAATCCAAACCTTTGCTATATGGTACCTTTATTAGAATGAGGAAATGAGATCTTCCCTCTTGTCCCAGAGAGAAATGTGGTCATATGGTCACATCCTTCTTCCCTTTCCTTCCAACTCTATTTGCCAATTTGATGAAGAAGTTCCTTGAAGTTTCCTGAGAACTCAGAATTTTCTTCCTCACAATAAGCCCTTATTTAACACATTCAAACTCAACTAACTCTACCATCTTAGCTCCTCAGAGATTTAGGTTGATTATGTTTCCTTGACCTACAAGGTGTGATATGTGGCTAGTCACTGTTAAGAAACAGGAAAATGTTACTATGGAAATTCTAGGGTCAGGTGCAGCAAATTACTGGTAAACCACTGTTTTCAAGTGAGATCTTCTCTCTTCTCTGGGTTTCCAGGATCAAAGAATACAGCATCTTTAGTGACAATAAGTTTTGTTTTTGTTTTTGTATTTTTAAGAGAGAATAATAGTGAGATAGAGATAGACAGACAGACATAATCAATTTTTATTGAGTTTTTCACATGGTCTTCATTGCTCTGACACTTAGTTGTGTACATGGGTGCTGGAGTTTGAACCTGTGTACTTGCGAATGTTGGGCAAGTGCCATATCTGCCCAGTGACAGCCACTCCAGCCCAGTGACAATAAGTTTTCATAATATATTTTGTTTTTCTGTGAATGGAATTCACACATAAAATATGTAATTTGTCATGTTTTCAAACATGTTTAAGAAAAATCATAGACCAGTGGAAATGATGGGCCCATACAGAACCAAAAGCACTGTATATACCTTAAATCTATATTTAGCAGGTAAGACCAACTGCTCATAATAGGAGGATCATTTTAAACACTGAGTAAGGTCTTATGAGAAAAGGGAACTTTCAAATTTGCTTTTCTTATATGGAATCTTCTATTAATTAAGCTTCTTAATATAATTTTCTGCTCAAGAGTGATGGCTGGATAAGATGTTCATTAAAAAACTATCTAGGCCCTTGAGTAAAGTATTATATTAAGCTCAAAAAATTATTACAGAAAATGTTACTACAACTCAGAACTATTATATGATAAAAATAATACATTGAAATTCCATATTTTATTTTATATGTATTTGTATACACATATAAAATCAATTTTATTTTATATGTATTTGTATACACATAAAAAATCTACATTATTCTCAAAATATATCATTACTTGTTTTTTTATTATTGTTCATATAATTCAAAAGGAATAATAATCAGTGATTCATAAGTGTATGCTTGCAAATTTATACCACTTCATTTTTCAAAGGTTAAATTTGAATCCTTCCAAAATATCCGTTGAATCTTTTAAACCCCTGGAATATTTTCAATAACATTTGAAGAGTTATTTAAGATATTGCTACCTGAGTTAAACATGATAAATTATAATGAATAAAACCACTAGGTCAAAATTCATTAAGACATTCTTGTTACTGCTGATTTTTTCAATTCTCAATTAGATTATATTCTGAATTTCCATATGCCTACAGTGTTTAAATGTCAAGGGACTTATTTGGGATTTTGGTGAATCTGAAAATGCTTTTCACCACTTACAGAACTCTAAAAAGAGTGAATATGGTGTTCCTGAACACTATTACTCAAAATAATAATAAAAAAGTCAGGTTTAGAATGAAAACCAACTCTTTACTTGTAATTGCTTTCCCAGATCACATTTAATTTCCAAATTTATTTAGAAAAGAATACAAGGACCAATACAATGCAGTGAACACTTTAAAGAAGAACAGACATATGGGTATCTTATTGGAATAGAAAGGGGGAATGTCATTAGTAAAAGTATAGGTATTTTTGTTCTTGTGGGATGAAATAAATAAATATAAATTTCATATTTACTATGTACATGCAATCCACTGAGTAAAAGGGAAAACAGACATTATACACATTACATAATAGATAGTTACATTTTGCAAAATTTATTTAGAAGAAGTAAATTTCCACAATGACATTAGTTTTGTGAGAGGAAATTCTTAAAACTTTGAATCCATTAATATCAGAGAGTATTTATAACATTTCTCACATAATACCCTATCATATCAAGTTCAACAGCCATAAAACTCTAGTGGGTGATTTTATAATTTATTTATGGTGATTATTGTAGTTGTGACTGCCATATTATCTAGAATATTCCCAAAGTCATATTATAAAAAATTAGTTTATTAATTAGCATAAGAACTTGATTTTGGTGGTATATACATAATGAAACACATTATGAATTTGTTGAGTTAATATAATAAAAATCCAAAAATCAAACAATGCCTTTAATAAGAAAAGTTCACAAAAAAGCACCATATCAAAACAATTCCTGCTAAAGTACACACACACACACACACACACACACACACACACACAGAGGCACACACATGAATCACAGTGCATGGATAGTTCATAGTGGCCATAATCCATGAATGAGGTCATTGTGGTTTAAGGGAATCAGGAGAAAAACTAAAAACTCCCCTCATTTCCTGTGATCTTCTGTACAAAGTCAAAACAATTTTTACTCAACTTTTGCCTTTTTTTCATTCTGTACTCTGCAGGGCCATGACTGATACATCCTGAAGCAAATATTTCTTTCATCATGTTTGTCATCTTGGCCAGTTTGGTTTCAGTGGGGTGAAGATCCCTTTTATCATGAAGATCTGTTTGATCTGAGGGAAGTGCACTTCTCAGGCTATTAACTCTTCAGAGAGGATGCTTCCAGTAAATCAATGAAAATGCAAGCCTCAAAAAAGTTCTGTGTCTCTGCATCCTCGCTAGTATTTGTGAGTTCTTTCTCTTTTTAATAATAGCCATTCTAAGTGGAGCAGGATGATATCTCATCATAGTTTGATTTGTATTTCCCTGATGATTGGTGATATTGAACATTTTGCATATATTTATCAGTACCCCATAAAGATGTAAAACATCATATAATAAAAATTTAAAAAATCCTGGACAGATTTCATTCTACACTTTGTTCTGCTTCATAAAAAATAATAAATCCAATTAAATAATCATTACTTAAAAACCCATTTTTTGTTACTTTTTTCTTAACACAAATGAGTTTAGTGAAGAGTCTTACTACCCAGTGTTATAAGATTGAAAAACTGATTTCTCCAATAAATGCTTTCAATTATGTTATAACAAATGCCTGTTTCCTGTCTCTTAGCAACAGCTTGGTCAGGTCTCATAATTTTTTATTCATTTCCAATTACTTAAACACAGGAAATTTTTAATATTCAACTGGAGGCATCTCAAATTCAAAAGATCTCCTTTTAATTCAGGGTTAATATAAGGTTTGAGAATTTGAAACAGGACTCAAGAATGTCTTTACTCTTTCAGTTAAATTAAATTAAGTTTTTTACTATATATAGAATCATAAAAACTGTACATATTAATAGGGTAGAATATGATGTTTCAATACACATAAATATTGCATAACTTTAAATCATGTTAAATATACCTAACTCCTCAAATGTTTATCACTTCTTCATGGTAAAAACTTTCAAAATAATTTCTTCTATCTATTTATAATGTACTGGGGATTATTGTTATCTCTAGGCATCGTACTGCGATGTCCTGGTTTATATGTACATCACTCCTACCTACACTTTTTAGATCCCAGTGACCATCACTGAGTGGAAAGAGGCAGATGTTTCTTTAGGAACTGGGTAAGATGCTCATAGTCTTGTTTTCTGCTTGTTCTGTGTTTTCATTTGTACATCTCTATTACACTATCCCCAACTGTGGAAGCCATCGCCAAGGAAATCCTATCACAAGTGTTCAAGCACTGTCTTCATGCACACAGGAGTTTTACAGAGTGCCTTGAAAGATATCCTCATTGCTATAGAAAGTCTGACTTAAAATCAACCTCTTACAACACCCCTCAGACAAGGGTAATGGCCCATTGAGCAAGATTTTTTTTAAAAGCAACTACAAAATACTAAAACCTGTCTACTTCCTATGATGCAGATTCAACACTCCATCTACAAGAATTTCAAGATTGTAGGTCGACCTAAGCATGGAGTAATAGTGACTATTCCTTTTCCCAGCCCACCTCTATACAATGCTACTTTATTTTACTTATTTATTTTGTACTGGAGATTTAACCCATAGATACAACCATTAAGCCACATTACCAGCTACTTTTTAATTTTTTATTTTGAGACAGGGCCTAACTAAGTGGCTGAGGCTGGCATTGAACTCGCAGTTTTCCTGCCTTAGCTTCTGGAGTCACAGGGATAACAGGCATGGGCCACCAAACCCAGTTCAATGCTCCTTTACCTATAAAGGAAAATATATAAAATAAGAGCATACCTAATTCTTTCCTGTCCGACTCAAGAAAGAAAATGCTAATGAACTCTTCTTTAAGACCCTTCCTTGAATTTTTCTGAGAACTTTCTCTCATCTGGTTTTAGGAGGAGGCACAGAATGAGTCATCTAGTTTTTCCCCTGGAGGATCTTCCACCATGGAGATAGTTCAACTATGTCGATCCACTGTTGTCTTCAATATGTATGAAAAGATTTGTAGTCTAGTTAAATAGAATCAGAAATAACATAAAGAAAGATAATTATGAAATTTTGGCAATTGGTTATCTGTTCTTGAAAACATAAGGGTATTTTCATACTTTGGGTCTTGGCTAAAACTCCAAAACAAAAGAAAAATTTTCGCTCTGTAATTTATTATAATAATTTCTTTCAAATTATAAATTCAAACAATTTTGAATTCATATGGGTTTATACTCCCCAAACTCATTATTCTCTCAAATTTTTAATTCAAGACTTACTCTTACAAAGACTGATTCTTACAAATCTGTTTTTATTTTTTACACTTTTTTATTTTTAATTATTTGGTCCTGGTGGAGGTGGGATGGAACCCTGAGGTACTTAACCACTAAGCAACATCCCAAATACTTTTTAATTGTTTATTTTGAGATAGGGTCTCAATAAGTTGCTTTGGGCTTTGCCAAGTCGCTGAGACTGGATTTGAACTTGCAATCCTCCTGCCTCAGCCTCCAGAGCTTCTGGATTTACAAGGATGTTCCACCACATCTAGTTGAATTTCTGCTTTTTTAAATTGTTACATTTTTCTTTTTTAAATTAAGGATTTGAGTTATTGTACAATCATAAAATGCATAGAAAATAACAATATGATATGCATATATTCGTAAATCAGAATACCCCCACATCCTCCATATCACAGTCTCTTGAATCTTCTATAGTTCACCCCTACAAACAATATAAATACTTAGGCTGGGAATTTTCCAGATTTGAATGTTTGCATAAATGTTATTTAGATTCTCAGGGGTATAAATAATATGCTGAATTTTTGATTGATTCCCTAGATCCCTCCTTATTCTCACTCCCTCTCCCCTCCCCTACCTATCTCCTCCCCCTCCCCCCACTACATATCTATGTTCTTACAAATTCTTAGAATACCTATCTAGTAGATTTTTCAACATTCAAAATCACTAGAGTGTTCCTTGGCATATGGTTTTAAGTTGAATCATCCTTAGTGGTATTATCAATAGTTATCTTAAAGTAATTTTCACCAAAAGTAAGCATTTTATATGATTAAAACAATTTTAGAGGCAATAAAATATCTAAATGAGAACAAACATAAGTAACCATATAGTAGATAAATTATGTGTATAAGCAGACTATCTGTATAAGTGAAATTATGTATGGCTACCACCACATGTGTTTTGTTTACCCTTCCTGATTAAAAAAAAAATAAGCTTCTATTACAAGCAAAAACAAAACCACATTCAACTAGTGTGTTCATGTCATTTGTAAGTCAAGAAATAACAGGGGATATAATGTGACATTAAAATACTGTACAGTGTTTAAAAAAAAAGAGTGGAACAGCGAGAGAGAGAGACAGAGAGAATCAAATTTTTTTTTTTTTTAGTTTTTCATGTGACTTGCATTGCTCTGAGACTTTGTTGTGTTCATGGTGTTGGGATTTGAACCCACATCCTCACACATGCTAGGCAAGCATTGTAACCATTCAGCCACCACTCCAACTCCCTGTTCAGTCCTTTAAAAGAAAGAAATTCTGGGCTGGTGTAGTGGCTTGGCAGTGAGGGCTCTTGCCCAGCATGAGAGAGGACACAAGTTCAAACCCTAGCACCACGTACACAATGAAGTCTCGGAGCAACGAAAGCCACAAAGAAAACTAAATAAAATTGTTTCTCTCTTTCTCTCTCTCTCATTGTCCCTCTCTCTTAAAAAAAAAAAAAAAAAAAAAGAAAGAAAGAAGGAAATTCTGTCACTGGTGACCACCCAATTGAACCTGGATAATATTATTCTAAATAAAAGAAATGAGGCATAGACTCAGAAATACTGCATGATGTCACTTACACAAGAATTCTAAAAAAAATTCAAATTCACAGAAGTAGAGAGGAAGATAGTGAGTTTCAGAGGCTAGGGGATGGGAGTGGATAGGGAAAGGGAAGATGTTAATCAACAGATAACAACATTTCAGTTAGGAAAAATTAGCTGTAACAGAGAATGACAATTGTAATACCTAAGAGTGTGTTGTGCATTTCAAAATAGGGAATAAATCAATTTTAAATTTTTTCACAAAATGGTAAGTATTGAGATAATGGATTTGTTAATCAACTTAACTTAATCACTCTGTAATGTAAACATATATTGAACTATCACATTACACCCCATAAATTTGTAACATATATAATGACTACATGACAATTAAAAATAAAATTTAAAAGTAAAAAAATCAATATTAATAAATACCAGAGAGACAGTAAATGAACCACTCAAGATATGTGATGAAAACAGGCCTATTCCTCTCTCTTGGATTCATGAAATCCATTTTATGTCTGAATTTATGCCCATCTCTGTATCTAATCTCTCTTTATTCATCCTTACTCAACTGGCTACAACCAGATCCTCAGGACTATCATTACCAAAATATGTATTATTATCTAAGAATGTTAAACATAATTATTTAGATCTCAAAATCTGTAAAATGTGTCTTAACCACAAGTCTGACCTTTGGATTAATTTTTCATTAAATATTAACTATAATTAAATTACTGCTTTTTGGTAGTTGTGATTATTTTTTTCTTCCAATCTATCCTTACTTCTATTCTCAGTAGTAGTTTAATTTCTAAGCTTTCTTGTGAAGATACCAAGGATGATTTTTTTCCCAGAGAATTATATTTGTACCATCAGAGTACTGCCTGATGCTTCAGGAGGTAACTAGATAAATATTTAATGATTGCCTTTAATGCATTTGTCTTCATAATTTTGCTGTATTGCCCATATATTATCCAAGGCTCTTCAATATATGTATAAAAATAAAAATTTTATAAGAGGAAGAAAGAATTTATTAAAAAAATGGAGATAAGCAATGAATTGTTGATAGTTTAAAGAAATCACCTCAGATAAATAAGTCACAGCAACAAAATCAAGTCAGAGAACCAGTGTCACGATGACATTGCTGGTGCTGCTGCCACTGCACCAACTAACACAGTGCCCACTGCTGCCACCGCCAGCCTCAGACTCCAGCCCCCATTGCTTGCAGCTCTGGTACTCCTGTGCTTGGAAACTGGCTCTTTCCTTTGTTACAGCCTCTACTATGATGGATTCTCCTCTACAAAACTAGCTTCAGATTTGAAATCCAACCTAGATGCCCTGATTAGCAAGAAGCTTGAGGACTGGGAAAGCATTTCCAATTTCTGTGCTAGAAAGTGCATTCTGTCTACCATCAAAACTCTCACCGATAATCAACCTCTCAAAATATAAAGAAATTGTACTTACTAGGCAGACAAGAAGCACAAAATACAAAAAAATTATTCTTCACTTATTGTACTGAAATAACATTTTTTCTGTAGATTAATTTTCTTAGGGAAAGCACACTTTGACTTATAACAATCAATGCACTATGCCAACAGAGCAGAAATGATGAGGAAGAACTAACATGCTTGAACTTTGAGAAAACCGCTGCTTTCCTCTGGCACTCACCGCTTCTATACCAACTGCAGTGTTCTCAGAACACAAGGTTCTTGGTACTGTGATTGTAGTCATTGCAGTCTGGTTAATTCTGTGTGTGTGCGTGAGAGAGAGAGAGAGAGAGAGAGAGAGTGTGTGTGTGTGAGAGTGTGTGTGTGTGTGTGTGTGAGTGTGTGTGTGTGTGTGTGTGTGTGTGTTTCTCTGTAGAGAAGAAAACTCAGGTTAAGATCCTAATTTGAAGAATTCTGGATTCTTAATCCTGAAAGTACCACATAGGTGGCAGAGATATGATATTAAAAGAAATGTTGACCATTACAGAAAGGTACTAAAGAAAATAAGGAAGGGGGAAAAAAGAGGTGTCATGTCCTCAAAATACATTTAATGTTAAACATTCAAATCTTGATCTAGTACTTAGTTTTGCTTCATGAATACTCAGTGGTAAAAGTGACCATAGGAGTCAGTTACCTGAAAATCACAAAAAAAGTGTGGGATTTGCTATAATTTTTATTGAGAGATAGGGAAGAATATTCATATAGAGTGAAATTTGGAAGGAAAGTGGAAGGTAAAAATAAAGTTTTACATATATATATATATGTATATATAATCAAGAATATAAAAATAATATTTTTCATGTTACTGATTACTGAAAAAAATTAACACAGAATTGTAAATAGAGACCGGTTTTCAGCTTCATGACTAAAAGAGTTCTTGGATGCATGACTACAACAAGGTTTTATTTCCCTATAGCTTGATAACCCATACCCAAAGCATTCAGTGAGGATGTGGCACTTGCCAGAATTGCTCCTGTCCCTTATTTTCCCAGTGGTGACTCAGCTATGGATAGAATACCTGAGCAGAGTCTGGAAATTCCTCCTGGGGCTTTAACCCAGGTGTGCACATTGCGTGGAAGCCAGAGAGAGAGGAGCAGCGGCATCTTTTTCTAAGGATGTTTAATCCTAAATAGAGATGAAAAGAACTTTTATTTTATATTTGCAGATACTACTTGTCAATCTCATCGATCTGATCAATGTAACTGCTTCCAATTACATGAAACGGAGAGATAAGAAATAGAATTCTAATCTTCTTCTCTGATAGAAAATGACTCCTGTAATAAATGTTTCCTTGAGAACCAGTACAACACCCTCATATGCTCCCCCATTTTAATCAAAAATTTTTCTCTACACTTTACATAGCTTCCAAAAATGTAAATGGTAAATTTGCCAACATCTTACCTTATGATTCCACATCTGTATTTTTTAAAAATGTGCTTTTACAATTTTCCCTTTCCAGGCTTTCTCTGAGCCCTTAAAATTCAAAACCTTGGTAAAAGACCTATGTATTACAAACTGATCACAACTAGGCATGAGTTGGTGATCAATGACTTTAGTAAATATAACCACTCCTAAACCCTTCACTTACGTTACAAAGAACATCTCCATCTTCTCTTTGCCTCATCTGAAATAAGGTGCAAAGGATCCAAATTTGATGCCACTAATCACCTCTAGTGCACTAATATCTACCACTGGAATTTTAGAAATGTATCAGAATATATGCCTATAACCTATGTCACACGTGCAAATTATTAGCAGGCCTCCAAAATTTTATTTGTGGCCTGTAACCCCAATGATAAATCAGAACATGCCTTAGAGACTTATTAGAGAGTTAAAACAACTCTATAATCTCTTTAAGTCTGTGCTACTCTTAGGCCAATATCAATAAATAAGTCTCAAACAGTTTTAGGTGCAAAGGCCCAAATGTATCATACCACTTAAAAATCAATCATATTATACTGAAGAACCATCAGTGAATGTGGTTTTATCTTGCTAAGATAAAAGTTTGAGATTACTGTCTCCTTCATTAGCAACTATGCTTGAATCTACATATGTACCACTCTTTGCTCTTGTTACCAAATATAAATCCTTCTCGATTTCTCACTGTTTCCCAGAGAAGGCATCATTTCTGCTGGATAATTGATTATATCCTCTTATCCTCTGAGATTGCTGCCATTAATGCAAAAAAAAAATGCACAAACACACACCACAGTAAAGGTGCAAATAAATATATCAGCTTTAGTATTAATTGACTAAAGTAATACTAAGGAATTAAATCTATGGTCACAGTTGGGACTCCTATGTTGTTTTATTCTTTGTGAAAGGTATTTCAGTATAACACCTGAATGGCGATATGTACCTGACTATCTGAAGGAATGCCATATGGTCACTAAACTCTAATAATTGGCATATGGAGACATACAGTTCAACACAGTGAAGATGCATTTATCATGTAGACTGAAGAAAGGAAAGGAAATTTCATCCATCTTGTGTTTAGTCTGGATGATACCCCCCCCAAAAAAAATGAAGTGTAGGGCAGGGAGATAGGAGCTTTCTGTCCCATTGTACCAATTATATAAAACCTCTCTCCTTGCTTCAAAGACCAACAAATAAGTCTGAATTCAAAGTATTGAATCAATGAAACGGGGATAATCTGTATACCTGATTTTTACTAAGTGCAAAGAAACACATGAAAGTCTGACCTTTATCTTTTTTGCTATGGGTTATATGGTACTTAAAAGCAAACTCAGGAGACAGCATCATCAGAAATAGTGGAATAGGGGCTTCCTTGTCTTTTCCTCTTCTCAAAATAAAATAATAACTTATAAAAAATATAAAAATAAAAAATAAACAAACTTTAAGCGGTTCTGGAATCAAACCCAAACTTAACAACCACCAGAGGAAGAACAGGTGAGAAGAGAAGCTGCTGTTTTTTGCTAAAAGGGTGCCATGACAACTTACATTACCCTCTTGTCGTCTCTCAATCCTCACATCCACAGTGGCAGTCAGTATAGCAGCTCACAATTCTGGTGCCCCTTTCGCTCTTAACACAGAGAAAATCAAATCTTACCTTTAAAAATCTTGGTTGTGCATCTGGAACTGGTGCATAAGTTTTTCTCTGTTTATCCCGTCTCAGTTTTCTCAGGTCTGGTGTAGCCTTCTGGGTAGTATTTGGTAAAAGCATTAAAGATAGTAGTAGTGACCACAGCAGCCTGGACAAAAGACAAGAGTTGGAACAAGTAACTGACATGCTGTAAACAGAAATCCAAAGTAAGTTGAAAAAACAGATTCAATTGATAAAACAAATCGGTGTTTTTGGACATATTTTGATATCAGGACCTATCGATTACTATACTCTGCTTGGTAGTATGCTCAAACATAATGACCTCCCAATGAGTGCTCATTGGAACGATTGATGAATGAGCCTATGCAAGGATGGGTGACAAATGTATGAAATGGGACTAATCTGCATTCACCATTTATCATGATTTGATTTTTATATTTTCCATGTTTTAATTTATATCATATTTATGTAATAGAACCATGAGAAAAATTATATGTATTTATGAAGGCTATGATTTAATACTGCTATACATTTTTCTAAATAGGTTGTCATAAACTGAACATTTGCATATCAACTATTATTAAGACATGGGTTATTATAAATGTTATTTTATTATATCTTCAAAATGACTTATAATTTATATATTCATTAGACATGTGCCAAAAATGAGAGAGCAAAAGTTCAGAAAGTATTTCTAAACATAAAATGAAATAAAGAAACAAACATAAGTTCTCTCATAGGCATAAAAAGTATATACAAAGTAAATATCTATATCAGAATTTGAAACTAAGTTTTTCTTGTTTTAAAGCTAGGTCATTTTAGAATAGGGACCTTTAGCCATTTTTCTCCTTCAGAGAAGAAAACAATTTGTGTGAGGCTGTAGTGGAGGCTTAGGTGTTGAGGTGCTTGCCTGGTGTGCGTGAGGTCACGGGTTCAAGCCCCAGCACCACGTACACAGTGAAGTGTTGGAGCAGAGAGGACCAGATGAAGAACTGAGTGAAATAGATTATCTTGTTTTTTTTCTTCTCTCTCTCTCTCTCTCTAAAAAACAAAACAAAAAAAAAAAAACAAGAAGGAACAACAAACAAAAACAAAAATAAAAAAACTCCAGCAATAACAACAAAAAAATTGAGTGGGCAAAAATGGAAAACAAAACAAAAAAGAAAAAGAAATAAACAGAAGAACGTTAAGGTCCCCGTCTCCACACAGCAAATGGTAATAAACAAATGGGAAAAAATATATATAATATTGGCATTAATGCTTAATGTTTAAGTCAAATGTCTGTGTTTGGTTTTCATGCCAGTTATATTTATATTCAAATTTTACAGATTAAGAAAAATTAGAAAACCACTGGACATAAAAATACATTTGGGAAGATCAAATTTCTCGTATAGCAAGTTTAAAGTAAATAACACTAACTGTAAAAAAATAAAGCTGATTACATGGTTCAAATTTTTCAAAAGCTATGCTCTTTCACATATTTAGTGTTATGTGTTTTTATCTGAATTTGTGAAATATAGATATTCCAACTCATGAATGATAAAATTGAAACTCAGAGAATGTAATTTGAGAAGCATGGTTTTAGTTCAAACGTAGAACTAACACATTCAAGCCAGGAATCTTCTCTTACATAACACTAGATTCTGAATCTGCTTCTAGTTTATAAGATCATGTCAATAAATAACACTGAAAACTTCAAATAAAATCCTCTGTCTCATGTAAATATACAGAAAAATTAGCCAAAGAGGTAAAACATTAAAGATTTTGTTAACTTATATTTACAAACAGAAACAAAAATATTTATTCTCATTTTGATTAATCATTACTTGCTTACTATTGCAAACTTTTTAAGGTATATAATATGATTAACTTAACATTATTTATTCCTAATGGGTATGAGTGTGTTTGGACACCAAATATATATGCATACTACCAAGAAGGGGAGGAAAAAGCTAATAACATACATATGAATGAATTGGGTCCTATAAATATTGTTTGATTTTATATTCATTATAATCCCATAATATGGGATTATTTAATTATATTTAAATAAAAAGCACTTATAATGAAGAAATAGAGAAGTTATAAACCTACTGGTATCATCACATTTTTATAAGGTGCCAATTACACATATACACACATAAATACTATCAAAATGACAATTTTGTTTCCCATTTCCTGTCTCTACCTATGTTCCCTAGCACCCTGAGGTTGCTGTGCAGCCTGACAGTGCTATAGGCATTCTATGTCAAAAGTTAGCAGGGTAAAATCCTACATTATATCAACTCCCATGCCCTGGAAGGGAAGCATAAATAAATATTTACAGTTATTCTATACTTATTTTTGCATGCAAAGTTTGAAAAATATACATGATATACATACATTTTTATAAATTGTATTTTTTTAAAAAAATATTTTGATTTATTTAGCTACTTCACTGCTATGATTAAAAGTTCTGACAAGAATAGTTGTAGGAGGAAAAGTTTGTTTACAATCTCATGTTTCAAAGGTCTTAGTTCACAGATGGCCAGCTCAATTCCTCAGAGGTATAGGTGAGGCTAAACATCATCACGAAGAGATGGCTCCAGGGAGCAGAGAGAGAAACTCCATGCCAGATACAAAAACATGTACCCCAAAGGAACAGCCCCCAATGATGCACCTTCTACAGCTAAACCCTATCTTCCTTCAGTTATTAACTCGCTGGTTGGGTTGAGGCTCTCGGAACCCAATCATTTGACCTCTCAGCATTTCTGCACTGTCTCACATATTGAACTTTTGGGGGACAACTTTCATCCAAACTGCATCATATTTAAAAATAATTTGTGATAATTTTGGTGCTTAGGAATACTATGAGTCTGATTTAAAGATGAAGAATAAATCTGAATCGCAGCGGACTAACCTTAACATGCACCTCATAATAGATATCAATCCCTTTGACTTTCTCCAAAAATAACTCAATTTCCTTTCATAAGAGTTCTCCTTGAGAACTATGGAGGAGGCAATCATTTCTCAAAGTCTCAAGTTCAAATTTACACACACATGGGGAAGAGCAGGGTATTATTTGAGACACAACTACCAACACAATTCCTTAGGTACAGATACAAAGACAGAAAGTGGGTGTCTGCCCACAGAGCCCTCTGAATGCTTAGTAGAGAAGATTTACTTTCTTCCAACTAGGGAACCATGTTATAGATATGTTACCTTGCTAGGATGAATCAAGATTAGGAAAGTAGTTGGAATTAAATACATTAATGTATTGGATATAAGTGACTATATTCAGCCCAAAACCTAAAATACATGTACAAATATGGTGAAAGATTCAGTTAATATCATATTTGGAGGTCTTGGTCTGTTTGAGTTACTATTAAAAATGTCTTTGCTTGGGCAATTTATAAACAGAAAAACATTGTTTCTCACAAATATTAATTCAATTCACACTGAATCAGACAAGTAGGGAAATTGATAGTAATGCTTTGTTGATTATTTCATTCAGCAAATATTTCTCAAGCATTTATTATATGGGATGTTCTGTCCTAAAATGGGAATATAGTGTGAATAAAATTAAGATCTGCTATCATAGAATTCACATTGTGATGGAAAAATAAGATTTTATACAAATGGAATCAATGATGAGTGGATACAAATTTCACTAGAGATAAATGCTATGGGGGGAAAATGCAGGCAGGTAAAAGAATAGTGACATGTTTCACATAGAATTATTTGGGAAAGCCTGTTTGAGGAAGAGGTATTTGCAAAAATTTCTGAACCATGTGAAGCTACCAGGGTAGCCTATGAGAAGAATAAATATGACACCAGCAATCCAAATAGCAGACATAGAAAAAAAACTAACAGAATTAAGAATAGCAAGAAGGCCAATGGTGGTAGAGAAAAGTATATTAAAAAGAAATAAGTGGGATATGAGATTGCGAAATACACAGGCATTGAGTCATAGATAGTCTTCCAGGTATGGTAAAGGTTTTGCATCTTAGGCAGGGAGAAAAATAATCAGATTTTTTAATAGCTCATGGGATGAATCATAGATTTAGGTTGAAGGAATATCAGAGTAAAGTCTGGGAAAAAAATCAGCAGGATAGTATAGAAAATTAATTATGGAAATTTGGACTTGTCATATAGTAGTCACATTTCAGAAACATTTTATAAATAAAGAATGTGACTTCCTGTTGAATTGGATTTGAGCTAAGAAAGAAGGAACAGGACCAAGGATAACTCTTTAAGACACTGAAGTAGATATTTAAAAGGCAGCTGAATATATGGATTTGGAGATCAATTGAAAAGAACCCTCAAATTTAGAATTCACCTGCATATCCTATCCTAGAGATTTCAACTCTCATACTTTGATAAAAATCATTTGATGAGTGATAAAACTACAGGAGGGTAAAAGGCAGAATGATGTTCTCAAAATGATCTGAAATATTTTGGGAAGAAAAGTTCAGAAAAAGAGGCTAAGGAGTTTCTATGAAATAGGATAAAATCACAAAGATTGTGGGATCCCAGAAGCCACGAGAAAAGAGGGTACTTTTGAAAAGACAATATGACAAAAGGTGAGAATTTACTCTTGTAGTTGTCAAGAGAGAGGCCTTTGATGACCTTGGTCTGAGTAGTTTCAGTGGTCAAAATTACAGTGTTACTAGTTGAGTTGGAGAGGAGAGCTGATACTCCAGGGGAGCTATCTTATAACAAATGGAGCCCTGACTGGAGGAGAATAAAAAGGCAAAACCATTTTTAGTTTTATGATGGGAGATACAATGTGTTGTTATTCTGATACTAATTACTCAAGATAGGAAATATATGTATTGCAGGTAAAATAGAAGAAAATTACAGAAGCAAAGTGTGAACACCTCCCCACATTATTGAAAGTTACTTTAAAAACTTAAAGTTACTAAGATTTAAATGAATTTTCACTATATAGGAAAAATATAAATATATTTTGTATATTTGCAAAGTATTTAGAGTTTTCCACAGAAACTGTTTCAAAATATAAAAAAAAAATGCATTGCTCAACAATGAGTAAATTAAAAAAAAAAGAATGGCCTTCATTTAATTTTCCTCTGGCATATAACAGCTGGTGTGTATATATTACAATAATGATTTTAAACTTTCATAATAAAAAGACCTCTTAACCTTATCATTATTTGTTTGACAATTGAATGATTTTGGTGAGAAGAAAATGAACAGACTTAATAAGCTTAATGGGATGCTATATTAATCAGATATAATTATAACACCCATTTCAGAAGCTTCAATTTCAAAAAGTCTATGAAGACATAAAATAGGGGGAAAAAAGTGTAGAAAATTTTAAGAGCAAAGAAACCAAAAGGAAATGACACATTTTTAAGCATTAGCCTACCTCAGACTACCTGAGATCGCCATGTTTTATTCTGTTGCAGTGTCATTTCAAAACGAATAGATAAGAAATAAAGGAGTAGATGAAATGGGTCAAATGTTTAGGAAAATGAAGAACAGAAAACTCACCCGTGATTGTGTTTTCAGATAATCAACAGAAATCAAAACCAAAACACAGGGGTCCTGTCTGAAGGTCTGTGCTTTAAGTAACCAGACATATACTCCAATATTCTTTCGTTGCTTGTCAGTCCCTGAACATGATCAACATGGCAATGTGCTCTTGCATCTAGGAAACCTAACATGGTTCCACGGTTCTATTTCCTATTTCTGTTTATATACTCTCTATTCTTTCTTAGAGAATTGTATGTATTTTGAGAAATGATGTTTCCTTTTCTCCTATAATTGTTAATGTAACACATGAATAAAATAAACAAGACTTGAAAATATCTCTCTGACTTCAAAGTAAATAATGCTAAATAAAAATGTACAGAATTTATATTTTTGGACACCTATTTCTCCCTTAAAACATTTTCCTTGAGCAATATGATTCTTTCCATTTGGTCAATTATATCTCTATGTAGATGAATCCTGAATCTTTATTCTATTTCTCTCCTTAATTTCAAACACAGGTATCTGTGAGGCTACTGAAAATTTTCATTTAAGACACTTCTTAGTACTTCAATTTCAAACCTATCCAAAATTAAATTAATGAACATTCACCATATACCTAATCATTCTTGATGATCATCTTAGTGTTTGGAAAGTCCATTCAACCTTTAACTGGGCCATTAGCCTGGGTGTAACCCTTGACACCTTTTTCCCAGCACCTCCCTACCTTTTGGAAATGCTCTTATTCAAGATATTATAATGCATTATCAGACAGCTCTTCAGGGATGAATGACCTATCATTCTTCCAGAGGTACCTTCAGCTCTGTTCCAGATTGTTCCCAACTGGGGACCTCCCCAAGCTCACTTGCCTTCCCTGGGATGACCTTCATCGAGGGACTACTTTATGTAGGTATATAAAGTCCAAGCACTTTGACTCCAGCCTAAAACAACTCTGAATGACCAAATCTGTCACAGTTAAATACTTTTTTTTCAGACTGCTCTGTAGACTAATTTTACCCTGTCCTACTTCTTTTCTATTCCACAATTATTGTTCTCAAGAACACTCCCTAATTACCTTCTTAAATGTTCTTTGTCATATCAAAACCAGTTTCCTGCTAAAGTTAGTAGGTAATATCTGCCAGTTCAATTTTCCCACTACATTTCAATTTATCTAATTTTCTCCAAATGTACTTCCCTCATATATATCACATAACTTTTCACCCAGGTCTCTGCTGTCCACCTATTAAGAGGAAAAGTTTTTGACAATGTAAACTTATAGTTTGAGCAAAACCATTCATAAATCCAGAATCACTTAGAAATAATTCAAATTCTAGAAACTCTAGCCTGAATAGTGCTTGGGCAGCATTTATGGACAGAAATTGAAAGGGAAATACAGAGACAGATTAACTGTTTATATCTTGGTATTCTTCCTTTTTAAAATTAGTATACAACCTTTGGATCACGACTCATTATTTTTCATTGTGTTTAAGATAATGCCAGTCCCGCTAACATGACTTGCATATAATCTGGTATCTAGATAGATAACCTTTAATATTCTGATTCTTCTTTATCACATTGATTCTCTTCCTTTCCTATCACCACCTACTCGGTTCCAGAAATTATTAGCTTTAGTTTTTTTACAAAGTGACATAACAGAGTATCATGTCTGTGGTCTCTTACTCCAGGGGCTATCATGGTTGGTATTCATACCAAACTAAACAACTTAAACTGCATGACTTCCACCAAGTTATTTGCCTCCCTTGATGATTCTATCTGTATTTCCAAAATAATAAAATTACTATGCAGAGCTCTTTAATGATTAAATATAATCAGACAGATTAATTTCCAAGAACAAAGTTACACCTTATAACAGTGAAAATGCTTGACAAACTCCCAGGAAAAAAAATCCACTGATCTGTATATGTTGGCGTTCTTCATTATCATCTTCAACCTTTCACTTTTCCAGCTCAGAATATGTCAAATCCTTTGAAGGATTCTCTGACTGACTAAACATCAGGGAACATTGTGTTGGTCCACTTATGTTAGAGTTAGAGTACAAGTACATGGTCACATTTTATGTTACATTTTCTTTATGTTAATATTTAAAATTAGTCATTATATAATCCCTATTAGATCACAAACCACATTTGTTTTCTCTTTGGATATAAGGACCTAGCATTACATCTGTTATACAATTGATACTTCAGAAATATTTCCTACAGTGATTCAATGATTGAAACTTTGCATTATTTGATTTGCATTATCTTTTCAAAGTCCTTTTTGAATTTTAGTCTAACAGCATGTTAACTGTTACAAAATAAATATCTCAATAACATAACTCCTTAGCAAGAAACAATGCAGTTATAATATACATAATACAGAATAAATTATATTCATCATAAGATTACTATGCTAATTTTTAGATTGAAAATATAACAGAAGGAAAAAGAACACATATCTATTGAGTTAGACAAGCAGATGATACCTTATAATCTAGATCACTGAGATAGTGTTTTTTCCACTGAGACATTTCTACAGCCAGAGAACATCTGATGATTCTTGGAGATGTGTTTGTTTGCTGTACCTTTCGGGGAGAGTAAGGGCTACCTTGATCTGGAAAGTAGAGGCTAGGGATGCTGTTAATGGTCTATAATGCATAGGACAGCCTCTTACAAAGAAGAATTATCTAGAACATAATATCAATAGTATTAAATTCAAACAAGTCTTACTAGGGTAAGAAAGCAAGTTTTTTAATAAGGGATAAAATTTTAAATATCCAGAGTATGTTGCAGAATAATAGATTTTTAATGCATTTATTTTTTAAGAATAGAAAAATGACCCTTTTCTCAGTGTTCAGCATAGAAGATATGTTCTTCAAAGTGATAAAATGACTTACTGACCTTAGAAGACACATTCCAACATCTAGTTTTAAAATTAAGCTAAATGTGGAAGTTAATGTATATGCATTTATTTCCAAAAGAAAAGAACAATGAAATCTGAATAAAACCTGTAAGAACAGATGACAAGGCAAATGAGTAGATGAGGCCACCTCACAGAATATGTATTCATTTTCACATGAGACACACACCTCACACTGAAAGATTAAAGCAAACTTGCCACAGTACCATTTAGAAGAAAATCCTGAAAAGCATTACAATTTCAGGACAGTTTTCTCAACAGAATAATTATAGAGTAACTTTTTAAAGGTAAAGTTGTGGAATAGGTTTACTTTTCTAAAAGCTCTTTAACAAAACTGGTTATGACCAGATTGAACAAATGCCTGTGTAGGTGCACAACCGACATGAACTCCTCTATTAGGTAAGAGAAGCACTGTTTCAGGATTGGAATATTTCTCGCTCACTTTAATGAATGATTCACATCAAACTCTTTTATGATCATTGACGCTAATATGGCTTAGCTAAATCCAATGAAATGGAGAGTTAATGAAAAGATGGAGGCATGTGCAAATTGAGCTAAGCCAGATTTTCCCTATAAAAGCAAAGTGGAAATTTGAGGCAATTATGAGAAATTTCCAAATTTAGGTATACCTACAAGTATGCTCTACATAACTGCATTTTGATCAAGAAATTATGGTATATACAGCAGTAGCCCCATTATACTATATCATGTAGTGATGTTCCAGCCATCGTATTTTATGTAAGTACATTCTGCTCTGTTCAAACACAGTTAAATCACCTAATAATCCATTTCTCAGAAAGTTTTCCCACTATTTACATGATGAATATAAAGCATATATTTATTACAAAATTCTTATGTACAGTTCTTCAATTTCATGTTATTTATTATTTTCAAATATTTTTCTCAAATATGAATACTAATATATCCTATGATATTACATTTTGCTTTAACATGCACAGAAGCTCAGTGCTTCCTAATGATGCATGTGCTCAATAATTTAAAGCATAATTAAAGTGGAACATTCTCGCATATATAAAATGAAAATCCAGCAGTTAACTTTCCTTGCATTAAGTAACCACCATGATTTTATAAATTACAAGCAAAGCTCTCTGTTCAATCAGGAGAAAATTCCAAATGCTTACTTTAGAGTGTAGGAAATGGATAATTTCCAGTGAATTATATGGAGATTTGTTGCCATAACTTTCAGCAGAACCATCTAAATAAAGTCTTAAATTTCTGAAACATCTAATGATTATTGTATATAGAGTCTAAAAATAATACTTTTCAATTAAAAATATTCAATTAATAAGGTTATTGTATTTATTTTACTTTAGAAGGATTCGACTTAAAAAGGGAATTCAGCTGACAAAGGAATTGAATCAGTTGAATTAGTTTAATGTGGAACATAGGCGTTCCTTCAGGAACTCTCACATTCTCATAGTGTCTTAGGGAAGTATACAGAGTCTTTCCTGTTGATTGTATACTCTCTCCACCCTAATTCACTTCCTCAGTTGACCTTTGTTTGTTCTGATTTTTGTATACTGCCACCTTTGCCATGTCACCTAGTCACTTGTGTTACTTTTCCCATATCCTGAGGTTATTCAAAGACACAGGTACTCATTCTGGCTACCATTACTATACACCTCCATTCAGCTTATCCACTTGTCTCACTGATTACACTCAGTAAAGTTACTGCTAAAGCAACACCCTCTCACCAAGTCACTCTACCAAGCATTCGTCCTGTTAGACATCTGTGTGCTTTCAACCTCTGCCAACAATTCCCTGCAAACTTTGCAGTCCTGTGGTTCTGGTGTGTGTTATTGTGACGTGGCAGAAGTAACTGCTTCTCTCTACCACTGTTTTAATTTTGTTTTACTTCCTATCAGGGAATAACATAGCTGAACTTCCAAATACTCACAAGTAGTGAAACTACATTTCCTATATATTGACAAATAAATCCTTCCAACCTTAACTGCTTCTGAAGACACAGTCATGGGTGCATTTAGGAATTAAAAAAGACAAAGCAGTGTGGAATGTCTGTCACCTCATGTTGTGTCACCCAGTTTACACAATATCTGCACAAAAAGGCAAAGCACTCACTGTTGCCTGCACATCAGGAACATTGGCCAGTTATGCACTTTCTGCTGATTTGCTCTTTCCTATACCTTCAGAAATAAATCACATAAAACTTCTGATTTTAGGAAAATGCAACAGTTGATTTGTGCAGCTGTTGTGGTTTAGATGTGAGATGATCCCCAAAGCTTCTGTGTTAATGCAGGAATATTCAGAGATGAAATGATTGGACTATGAAAGTGATGACCTAATCTGCCCATTCTAGGTTGAATAGGTTAACTGGGTGGCAGGTGGCTTGTGACTAGAGTAGGTGGGTTCCTCAGAGTGTTTCTTGATGGAGTGCATCTTCCCTGTGGTGCCTTCCTCTTTCCCTCTCTGCTTCCTTGCTGTCATGAGATGAACAGCTTTCCTCAGCTGCCACACTTCAGCTGCGGTATTATGCCTTCTCAGGCCCAAAGCAATGCAGTCAGCTTCCTATGGACTGAGCCTCTGAAGTCAGGAACCCAAAATTACCTTTATCTCTTCTGAGTTGTTCCTGTCATGTAATTTTGTCACAGTGATGAAAAGTTGACTAACACAGCAAACAATACAAAAGCTGATACAAAGAAAGGCAATAGGATGGTATCTTGACTCCCAAATGCTCACTATTCAAATTTAAAATGTGTGCATTTTGCTTGATTCACCTCCTTGGTTGAGTGCCTTTCTCCTAGAAGTTCTAGGCAGGAAACAGAATCAAAAGTCATCTAGACTTAGTTATTCTGATATCTGTCCTTCTGTCACTTTCCTAACATTATTATTGGGAAGAAAGATAATTAACACCTAAATTTTTGAGATTGAACATAACTGCTGGTAATGCTCTTGGAGATGTAAGCAAGGTCTTAAAGGAAGGTGATCTTCATCTTTTATTCCCTACTAAAAAGTCTATGACCCTCCCAGTAGCAGAACTGGATTACAGGGCCATACTTTTTAACTGACTCTTCCTTTAGGATACATTTTCTTCCAGTTTCTTTAGGTTGGTTTATTTTCAAGTTCAGGATCCATCTCATACCTATTAAGCTGAAAATTTTTGGGGGGACATTATGCCCATTTAACTAAAAATGTGTATTTTGTCTAGTGTGTTAATATTTTTACACAGATTTATAATAGAAAAGAAGAAAGAATATAAAGCCATGAATAAATTTGGCATTCAGCTTTTTTAATTGGTTAGAACATGGAATTTTTCAGCATGACTTCTTATTTCTTTTGCATATCAAGGTGGAGAAGAAGACCATAGAAGAGCTGAAATGTCAATTCAACTGGGCAAAGTGATAAAGAACAATAATTGTGATGAGATTAACTGTAGTTTCAAACAGGAAAAACTGTCCTTCAGGATATCATATACTGTCCTTATTTAAAATTGATAGCAACCTAGAGAAACTTATGCATTTTTAAAATTACTTTAATTGGCTCATTTCACACCAGGAAGTCAATGTTTGTTAAATTATTAAGAAAAGACATCATATAATGATATTGGTCAAGTTCTATTTATAAAATGTCTTTACATTGAAAAGTTCACTGCAATGATTATATTTTCAAGGCACAAGTTTAATGATCTACAATGCTTTGGGGGTAGGTACTAAAATAATAAAATCAAGAAGTTGGTAATGCAGGGTGAAAAAGACTTTTAACAGACTGTTAAAAATTCTCATCATACCTCATCTTCATTCTCTCCTTTATTAACCTTTGTTCAAATATAATAGTATGATGTAGGAAATGGACCTTAAGTGGAACACTCTTACCTTTATGGATAATTATACTAATCATATTCTCTTATTGTACAATTAACTAAATCATCTTTTCTAATAGCAATACAATCACATTATGACCTCTTTGATATCTTAGGAACTAAATCTATAGCTGGAAACAAAGAAACATGAGTCTGATCCCTGATTTGTGTATCTGAGCATATCTCTGGTATTCTACAAATATGTTTCAAAAAGAGCCAATTCAAATTTGAGATATTAAGTATAATAAAAGAAAGTCACATGCAATCCAGAATTTTTCTTGTTGTTCATATGTAACTTTGAAATGACATATTTCATGTGTATATGTGAATTTGAAATTTTCAATGAAAAAAAATTTGACTTTTGTTGAATTTTCAAAGCAACAAAATGGAAGACACAAAGCTTAAGAGCACTTGTCTCAATCACTGCAATAAACAAGTTTGTCAAACAGCCGAGGAATTGAAATAATAAAAAAAATTTTACCATAAAATGTTTTAAGAAATTTCAAGCAGTATCTCATTTACTTAAAACAGTTGGTAGATGAATAGCAGTGATCTCATGCCTCCTGGAGACAGTGTGGTTTTGGTTTTGTTTTACATATGTTTTCCTTTCTTCACTACATAATGCTACAGAATTTTCCTGTAAACTTTGTGCCCCACTATTAGAAGCCATTGTTTCTTGAGGGAGCCCCAGCTCTTTACATTGAATAATCATGTTAAAACCAAAAGTCTAATGTGCTAGATATACTCATTGCTTCTGTGTTGTCATTTTCATAGCCTCTTTCAATTGACAGAACATGGATGTATGTTTACATACTAACCTATGTAAATCTATAAATGTTCTATAATTATAAATGAAAATATAGACGTAGATGTTTACATACATCTATACATGTATATATAAAACTGAGTTCATCCTGATGAAAGTATTCTGTTTTCTCCATAACCCCTCCAGCATTTATGGTTATTTATATTCTTGATGGCTGCCATTATGACTGGAGATGAAATTTCAATGTAGTTTTGATTTGCATTTCTCTAATTTCTAATAATGTTGACCATTTTCCATGTTGTCTATTTGCAATTCTTTTTATGAGTAGTTTTTGAGAAGCAACTTTTCAGATAATTTTTTCTTTTGTAATTGGATTATTATCTTTGGTGTTAAGTTTTTTGAGTTTTTTACATATTCTGGAAGTTAAACCTCCATCGGAAAGCAGCTAGCAAAGATATGCTGCCATCTGGTAAGTTCTTTGTTCACATTCTTATTTCCGTTGCTGTAAAGAAACCTTTGATGTCATTACATTCATTAACTTTTGGCAATATTTCCTGAGTTTTAGGGGTCCAGTTGAGAAAGATGTTCACTATGCCTATATGTCACAGTGTTGATCCTATTCATTATTCTAGGAGTTGTATAAGTTCTGATCCATTTTGAGTTGGGTTTTGTTCAGGGTGAGGGAAAGGGGTCTAGTCTCATTCTTCTACATATGGATAATCAGTTTTCCAAGCACTATTCATTTAAAAGGCTGTCTTTTCTATAATGTATGTTTTTGGCATCTTTGTCAAAGATCATATAACCTACTGAAGGCATAGCAATACATAATCTAAGGGAACTATAGAAATGTAGAGAAGGGAGGGGGAGAGGAGAGGCAGGGGGCAGTGAGAGGGAGGGCAGGCAGGGAGGGATCTAGGGAGAAAATCTACAATGTAATCCATTCTTCCCTCACCCCCCAAGAAGCCAAAAACTACTATGCAATCATTTACTTCTGGAAAATTCACAAATATATATATATATATATATATATATATATATATGAATATTTATGAAAATATGGACATTTATAACTGTTATGGGGGAAATATAAAAGAATGAAGAGACTGATGTGTGGGTGATGTGGGGGTGACTTTGGATTAGGATCAAATGCATATTATATTGTTACTTTATATGCATTTATGATTATACAGACTCAACTCCTTAATAAAAATGTGCTAAAAAGAGATGATATGACTATATCTGTGTGAGTTTGTTGCTGTGCCTTCTATTTTATATCCACTGTTCTATGTATCTGTTTTTATAGAAGTACCACATAGTTTGTCACTATATCTTTGTAGTACCACTTGAAATCAGGTATTGTGATGCCTCTAGCATTGCCTTTTTGAGTTAGAATTGCTTTGGCTGTTCTGGGTCTTTTATTCTTGCAATACATTTTAGGACTTTTTTTTCCTAGTTCTGTAAAGAATGCTATTGGTATTTTGCTGGGGATTGCATTGAATCTGTGTATTTCTTTTGATAGTGTGGCTATTTTAGCAATTTTAATTCTGCCTGTATGTGAACATGAAAGGTCTTTCCATCTTCTTGCATCTTCTTCAATTTCTTTTTTAATGTTCTGTAGCTTTTTTTGTAGAGCTCCTTCACTTCCTTGGATAGAATTATTATGCTTCTATCTCATTGCTAGAACCTCTTCTAAGTTTTCAAAATAGTCCCTAATGGGTTTCTGTGATTGTGATATCTGTGGTGATTTCTGTTTTTCATCTCTAATTTTATTAATTAGATCATAGCAAACATTGCCATACTGACCTGGCAAGAATCTTCTATGGAGTCTAGAGTGTTCCTAGCAGAACAGGAGTGAAAGAAGCACAAGAAAATTATAGCCAGGGGGATTCAAATGATAAAAACAACAAGCAAATATCAAGTAATGACATTGAAACAACAATTAAAAACCTTCCAAAAAAGAAAAGCCTAGGACCAGATGGATTCTCAGCAGAGTTCTGCCACACTGTTAAAGAACTAACGTAACTCTGTCTCAAATTATTCCATGAAATTGAAAGGGAGGTGTTTTGATCAGCCTTTTTACTGATGTGACCATGAGACTTAAAAAGAACAATTTTAAAGGAGGAAGAATTTATTTGTCACTCTTAGCTTCAGAGGTCCCAGGCCACAGACATCCAGCTCCATACTTCAAGTCCCAAGGTTAGGCAAGACATGATGATGGAAGAGAGTGATGGAGGAAAGCAGCTCATGACATGGAACTAAGAATCACAGACAAAGAGAGAGAGAAACTGCTCCCTCACTGGAGATTAAATATATACCTAAAAGATGTGCCCCAGTTATCCACCTCCTCCAATCACACCCTACCTGCCTACAATTACCACCCAATTGAATAGGTTAAAACTCTCATAACTCAATCCTTTCACTTCTAAACTTTATTTCATTGACTCACATTTGAGCTTTTGGAGAACTTCTAGTGTCTAAACCATAGAAGCAGGGAACACACGCAAATTCACTTTAGGAAGCAAAGAGAGTTTGACAAAATTCAACACCAATTCAGGTCATGACATTGAGATAAGTTCCTTCTTTCCCTTGCTTTGCCAGCAATGAATGGGTACTGGACTTGCTGCTTTTATTGAGATGATCTGGCGATTGTCTTTAATTATGTTTACATAATCAATTTCATTTGTTGATTTGCACATGTTTAATCAACTTTGCATCTCTGGAATGTAACCCACTGGATCATGGTGACTTTCCTTCTTGATGTGTTTTTTAATGTGCTGTGCTAATATTTTATTAAGGACTTTTGCATTGAGTTCATCAGGGATTTTGGTCTGTAGTTTTCTTTCCTTGATGCATCTTTTGTTGGATTTTAACACCAGATTATACTGTCACATACTGCATTTTAGTAGAATTCCCTCTTTCACTCACCTCACTGAAAATCAGTGCTAATGCTGATTGAATCCTGGGTCATGGCAAAACTGGAAATGCATTCTTCTTCTTATCTACCATTTTGAATTGCTTCTTTTTGTGCAGTCTTAAATTTTAATCCTTGTTAGGAATAATTTCCCTACATTTTATTTATAGCAAAACTGTTATTGAGAATTCCATCTTCCTAAACTAAAAATCATAGGTTTCTGTTAAAAGAATAGTCACAAGAAAAAAATTAATTCCTAAATACCAAATTTTTTTAAAAGAATAACTGTATTATGTGAATCAGATAAGTTAGTGAAACAAAGGTGAACATTAATTTAAGAACCCAAATATTTCTACCAAACATTTGAACTGTTAGAAACACTAATGATATTATATATTCCAATTCACAGAATCACTTCTTTCTTTTATAATTGATATATTTGTTTTTCCTCAAATGTCTTTCTATTTCCATAGAATGAATAAAAATGCTATGTAACTGCAGTAGATAATTTTAAATCTTTTCTATCCCCTCTGGGTGTGATGTATGCTGAATTTCCTACTCTTTGTTTCATTATTGCAGGTTTTTTATTTTCTGCACAAAGTTCAGTAGGAATAAGAAAGACTAAAATTCTAAAGAACTCTTCTGTTTACATACAGCCCCAGAAGCTTCCTTGCTTTGATTTTATTATTAAGCATTCAATTAAGATTACTTGCTACTTACAAGAGAAGTCAAACAAGATATCATGATCAGACACAGAAAAACTATATATATTTGAAATATTTGTAACTGGTTTAAATATTATTTTATTGTAAGACATGTGTAAAAGAAACTGCATATTGGATTTCAAGACCAGTAGGTATTTCCATAAAATATATTGAACTGTCAAAGACCTCATGATGGAGTTAGAGATGATTGAAATGCTTACTTAGAAATCATCTGAAATTACAATAAAACCCCCCTATTACGCAATGTTTTACTTAGATAAGTTGAAGATCCTCATACTGAGATAATAATGGAGACTTGGTTTAACAATAGCCATCGAGGCTAGTCCAGAAATGCATTATTTTTTATTAAGTGTGGAAATAAGGGAAGAATAGCCAATATTAAATAAATAGGTTTATTATGATAGTGAAATAAGTAATCATAATTTAATATAATTGCTGTGGCTTATGACATTGAAAACATTTTAAAATATTGCTGTATTTAATACTGACATTTATCAGTAATTAATCGGGGTTGGAATGATGGCTCAAATTTGGAGAGCTTGCTTGGCATGAGTGAGGACCTGGGTTCAAACCCCACCATCACATGCACAGATGAATAAATAAAATTGATTCTCTCTTTCTTTGTTTCACTCATGCCCTCTCTCTTAAAATAATCAGTACATGGTTAATATTGTTTAGCAGTCTTATGATGACAACTAAAGAAAAGTAAACATGTTCAATGAAAATATTTCATTGAATCACAGATTTATTCAGCATTAACAAGGTATGAAATTTTTAAGAAATGGATTCAATATTTTAAAGTATTCCAGCATATAAAATATTATTTTTGAAAGAAAAAAAAACTCTTTTAAATGTTTTTTCATATTAAATATTTAAAATCAGTTTAATATTTTAAAAAGATATGATATCTTTTAAAAACTTCTGCTCAAAAGAACATAGGGTAAATATGTTTTTCCCAATTCCTTTCACAGGAAGAAGGCAAGAGACTGTCCAGAGATGTCAAGACCCAGGGAATAACATAGCATGGCTTCCCAGGAATTATTTTTTTACTCACATTATCTCGTACATGATGCTGAAGAACACTATCACCCAGAAACACAAAAGGACACAAAGAAAAATTCTGCCACAAAAACTTTCTCTTTCTAATCAAAGGATCAGAAAGACGGTTGTGTGGAAAGAAAAGTTTAGCAATAACTGCTCTATTCTGATTAAGCACTAAGCATAAAACCATGGCCCCAACCCAGCCATGGCAGAACAGGTTAAGAATGGAACTTAGACCTTCCACAGTTGCTGGGTTTATCTAAGAATCATGACCTTACCTTTTTCTACTGAGCTGATATCAGCCAAGGCTATGCAAGATGTCAGAACCTGCATTTGTTCAATTAGTAATAAGTTTCATCTTCCCTGTGGTATCATTGGAGCTGGCCTGTGGAATTTGTACTTTCAACCCCAATATCAGTAAACCAGTAATAAGGCATTGATCCTCATCCTGTTGAGATGGAGTCAGGAAGTGTGGAGGAAATTCAAGGCTTTCAGAAATGCCTAACACTAAGGAGTGCATCCCTCACCACACAGTGTCAGGGGAGGCTCAGACAGGATATGTTAATTGGACACTCTTGCACCTAGTGGATAACAAGAGTCCTCAGAAGTCCCACTGTTGTATAGAGCTACTCTCTCCCTCTGATGTCAAAGGAGCCTGAGTGGGGAATCTGAACTTCTATACCACATGCAGTAACGGGGCACTGATTCAATCATACTGACAGAAAAGTGTCAGAAAAAGTCAAGTAATATGGAAAGTTTTAAAGGGATCCAGAGTCTCAACAAAACAACAAAACATTTAAAAAATTAACAATAATCTCAACAAGAATGGGGAAGATTGAACAAAAGTTAAGATGATAGAGATGATAAAATTATCTGAGAGATTTTTAAAGCAGCCATCATGAAATGATTCAAAGATGAATTTTGAACATGCTTGAAACAAATTTAAAAAATATGTGGTAATAGTTACTAAAGAAATACAAGTCTTAGTGAAAGAGAAGAACAATCAAATGAAATCCTACATGCATTGACAACTCCTGCCAGGAATGAAGAGGAAATCGAAACATTCTCAGTAAAAATAAAATTAACAGAATTTGTTGGCAGCAGAATTTTCCCTAAAAGAATGGCTAACAGAATGTCTTTCAACAGAAAGGAAAAAAGAAAATTAATCTCAAAGCACAAGAAATGAAGGAAGAACACAAAAAGTAAATTGTGAGTATATTGTGTAACTTTCTCATCTCCATTTGTCTAAACACAATTGGACTACTGGAACACAAGTAAAACACTGTTGGATGTGGGTTTAAATGTGTGTGTATCTAGTTAGGCTGATTATATTATGGACAGAAGGATAAAATTATATAAAGGGAGTTATAGTTGATGCATTTCACTGAACCTGCAAAAATGTCTGTGCCCAGACACTGTAATACATTATAAACATACATCATAATTCCTTGAACAGTTACTAAAAAGGTAAAAAATAAATACAAAAATACTATGGGTAAATAAAAATGGAACAAAGAAATTTAAATCACTCATAGGAAGGCAGAAAAAAAGAAAAAGCATACATTAAACAAGCAACAAACTATAAATAAAATGCCATAACATTCCCTGACACATCAAAAATTACATTAAATGTAAAATTGGCCATAGGTGCAAATGACATGGCTATTTCTATTTAGAAAATTTAGGAAACATACCAAATGTCCTAGAACTAATTATTGGTTTCAGCAATATTGCAAGTAAAATTTTTTAAAAACTTCATTTATGTACAGCAGTGAACAGATAAATACCAAAATTAAATGGTAATTTCATTTATAATCATTCAAGAAAGCAAAAAACATATAAATCTATATCTAACAAACATGGACAGAACATACGTGCTGAAAAGTTCAAAATGACATTAAAGAATATCAGAATGAATGTAGAGACCCACTATGTTCATGGATTAGAAAATTTAACATAATAAAGCATTCAAATATCTCTAAATAGATATTTAGGCTTAGTTCACTTACTGTCAAAATCCTAGTGAGATTTGTTTTCTATATAGCTCTAAAACATGGATAGGCAAAAACTAGAATGTCTAAAACAATTTTTGAGATGAATAAAGTAAAAGGAGACAATCTATCTGATGTTGAGTTATGCTACTTATTATGAGTTTATTATAATTATGAATATTTGGACTTGGTGGAAGAAAAGGCAAATTAGGTACAAAACAATTCATAGGAGGAGAGCAGCCTTTTCAGCAAATGGTATAGTAGCAATTGGGCAACCACAGGCAAAAGATAAGTAAATAAAACTTGACCTAAGTTTATACCAAAATGAATTCACAGCAGTTCGTGCATTTAAATTTAAGACATAATATTCCAAAGTTCTCAGGTAAATAACAGTAGGAGAAAATATTTGACATTTCAGGATAGGGAGAAATTTCACACCTTCAAAACTAAAATCATGATCTATAAGACAAACAAAAATGATAAATGAATTTTATCAATGTAAAATGTTTCTCTCCAAAACACATGGCTGAGGATAAAATATCACCTGAATACTGGGAGAAAATATTTTTAAATTACATGTTGAAAACTATAACCTGGTGTTTAAGATATTTCCCAAGTTCACCAGTAAAACTGAACCAAAAGTCTAATCAGAAATTTACAAAAGACTTTGGAAAAGAGGTTATACTTGTGGCAAATGATCAAAAGGAAATATATAGACAACTATTCAATGTTAGGAAAATGTGAATTAAAATGAAAATAAATATTGCTGAACATTCCTGGTTATTTTTCCTCGAAAAATAAATTTTAAACCAAAAACATTTGCTTATACAAAAATCTCTGCAGGAATGGTTTTATCAAGTTTATTTGTAACAGCCAAAAACTGGAAACAACCCTATGTCCAGCAATGGATGAATGGCTACAAAAAGTGTGGCATGTCCATCCCATGGAATACCGCTCAACCACAAATGATACAGGAAACAAGTTGGCTAGAACGCCAGAAAAACAAGACAATCTCAGATTATATAACATATGTTAAATTCATATCACATTTTTGAAATGACAAAATTTAAAAAAGAAAAATAGATTAATTGTGAGAGAATTTAAGAGTTTAGAAGTAGGTGAATTAGGAGAACAATGCATGTGGTAGAAGGAATCATGGTGGGTGTGGACTTCTATATTATGCAATATGCTGATTGTGAAACTCTAACATAGTTTTGCAATGTATTACTATTGAGAGAAACTGATTAAATGGTACAAAGGAATTTCTCTTATTTCTTACAAGTCCATGTGAATCTCCATCATTCCTAGTTTAAGGAAATATGAAATAGAAACAAATTTATCAATGACAAATTATATGAACATATACACATAAATTTCAATGGCTTTTTATGGATCATGAATTCCATTGTACCTAGTACTATTGATTATAAATATTGTTTGAAAAAACTAATTCCCCTTGTACTATTGGGTATAGAATAATGGAACAAACACCATAGTGGTTGAAATATAAATATAGACAGGGCTGGAGTGGTGACTCAGTAGTGCCTGGCATGTGTAAAACCTGGGATGGAACCCCAGCACCACATCCGCAAACAAGTGCCAGAGAAATAAAAGCCAGATGAAAAAATAAATAAAATTGATTCCTTCTTTCTTGCTCTCTCTCTCTCTCACTTTCTTCCTCTATCTTAAAAAATATAAATAATGAAAAATTATCATAGCTGTTGCATTATATGTGAGTGAACATGAAAATTAAAACTAGCCTGCCTAAAAGCCCAACACTAACGTATATACCAATGAATTATATGAAGTGCTTCTTGCAGCATCTTCTGTTAAACTCCATTGTGATCATCATATTCAGTGTGTCAGAATTTATATGTCTTTACTGTTCATGTTATAACCCCTCAGCTCTGTTTGGCAAGCTTCTTTCATTTTACAGCTTTTTATAATCATGCAGTTGTTTGGGTTTTGCTTGTTTTGTTTTCTGCCTTTCACTATGAACGTCCCTGAATTTTTTCCTTTGTCAGTTCAATCATCCACTCGCATGTCATTTTCCCCTGTGTTGTTGTAATCCCTCTAACTGAGGCCTCAGCATCGCTAATCCCTATTGCATCCTTGTATAAAAACAGAGAATTTGGACATCGATTTTATATAAACAGTGACTTCCATATGAAAGGACCACCTTAGTTTCCAAATGATGTTTTCAAACGATAATAAATTAGCATTTTTTCTTCTTACTGTTCCCCTCATCACACACACAGGTTTAAATGTGCATTGTCCTATAATTTTTAATTGTTCACCATTCGTCTAACTAATTAAAAGTTGATTTTGCAGTTGAGGATAAGCTATACAGACGTATTTACTTTTGAGAGTGCATTTCTGTGGGCTGGAGTGGTGGCTCAGCGGTTTAGTTGCTTGCCTGGCATGCATGAGTACGTGGGGTCAATCCTCAGCACCATGTACACAGTGAAGATTGGGAGCTTGAAAGCCACATGAAAAACTAAATAAAACTGATTCTTTCTCTCTCATTCTCCCTCTCTCTTAAAAAAATGTATATTTTTATGAACATACCTCTTGATTATAAAATGCTAAATAGGTATGAACACCCTTATAATCTCATTTTCATCTTGCTTTAATCAACTAATGCAAAGACTCAATATGAAATAAAGAAACATACATGGCATGATATTTAATATTAACTAATATTTGCATTTTTATTTTGTCTGTGTTTTCATTTGGAGATTTTCTCCTTAGATTTTATGAAAGCACAATATATTTTAATATTTTTCTTTCCAATAAAGACACATAGAAGTCCATGAAATTAAAAACACATTCATGACTTTACCAAGATGAGTGAGAAGTAATTGCTATGAAGAAGCAGAGAAAGTTGTCTTTACTCAGCCTCACAATACAGGGGCTTTTAATCTGAAACTGTGTGATAGGTTTACTAGACTGGTGAATCAGTAGAAGAGTTTTCATCTCTCTTCCAATTCATTTGAACCAATCATTTGTTGACTATGAAATAAAGAAACAATCGAGTGGAACTAGATAGTTCTAAGAGAGCCTATAGAGCTATATAGATCCTAATTTAAATGCACATGCAAGACCAGGTCCCATTATACTCTCAGAAGCACACATATTGAAATTAATTTTCTAATTATGACATAAAATGTCAAACACAGACCTATGGATATAAAACTCAAATAAAGAGTTGATGTAGACATTTCAAAAATTTCTTTAGCTAATTGTGGTTTTTTTTTTACTAGTATTATAAAACTTGAGATGATAATAGCACTCAATTTAACAAGCATTTTTAGACAAGTCAAAAAACAGAAATGTAATCCACCATAATGAATGACATTTTATATCAATAAAATTTTAAACCCTGTGTACAATTCTACTGTTAAAATTTCAAATTTGGGACCTGGAGTGGTGGCTCGGTGGTTATGGCACTTGCCTGGCATGCGCAAGTACGTGGGTTCAAACCTCAGCACCACATACACAAGTAAGTGTCAGAGCAATGAAAGCCATGTGGAAAACCTCAATAAAAATTGATTCTCTTGGTCTCTCTCTCTCTTTCTCTCTCTCACTGTCTTTTCTCTCTTAAAAAAATTATTTTCATTTTTATAAATTCACCAAATTTTACCTATGTGGTAGGGATATAGATTTTTTTCTGTTTTCTTATATCTTCCTGATTGTTTGTTTTCCAATTTAATGAATAAGCTTTGCTTTTAATGAAATAAATGGTGTCATTTTAAAATTTAAAAAATAAGAGCACTTTTAAATAGGACTTGCTTTAGTCTCTTTATCATCTCTAACTTTTTTTTTTTAACAGAGAGGGACAATGAGGGAGAGAGAGAGGGAGAAACAATTTTATTTAGTTTTTCATGTGGCTTTTGTTGCACAGAGACTTTGTTGTATACATGATGCTGGGGTTTGTACTCTCGTACTTGTGCATGCTGGGCAAGTGCCATTAACCACTGAGCCACCACTCCAGCCCATCTCGAACCTATTAATTGGTGCATTTCATGCTTTTATGCTTGTCTTCCCTTGAATTCCATGCATTTTCAATAGTTTCTAAACTTGTTTGTCCACCAGAATGACCAGAGAATTTTTTCAAAAATTTATACTCCCAAACATCAATACTGCATTCCTTGAATCAAAATCAGTCATAGTACCTAGAAATCTGAATTTTAAAGTCTTCTCAATCAATGCAATTTTCAATTAGTAGATGTTTCTGTTTATTGCTATTTTATTTGTAGAAAACAGACTACAGTAGAAAAAAATTTAGAAATACACATGCAGGTATATGCTCAGAAAATGTTCTTCATTACTCTATGCTACATTCGTGTTTTGATACAAATCAAAGACTAGAGATCTAAGACATGTGTCTCAGAGCCCACATGTGCGAAAATAAATTAAGCTACAGAGCTGTTGTAGCAAACCATGAACTAGAAAATTTACTGTGGGTAATTCTGTGCAATCTGTCTGCCCAACTTCTGCCTTCACACTCCCTCACAGACAGGTCATATATTTATATTCTTTCACCTCTCAATTCCAGTACTCATTCCAGCTGACTCTCTGTTGAGTGTCAACTTATTTACTGCTAGCAGCAGAAGGGATTATTCACTGTTTATACTCCAGAGTATGTGCATATTGAGTGGAGACACTTCTACAACATGTGATTTCAGAAGAAAGCCAAGACATGCAATTTCTTAAGCTATGCACATAATCTAGCAACTTCCATAGCAGTTTCTTATAGCCACTTTGAGAATGAGTACATTGGCTGGTGTGCACATCTAGACTCTAATTAGCACCATCCTTTCACCCTAAAATAGTGTGCAGTACTTCTGTGTTCATAAAATTGGGAGTATATGCACTATCAAACTTCACTTTGCTCTGGTACATATGCAAACCATATACTCGGTAGATAAGAGGAACAGTTGAAAATATATTCTGGTATTGACACTAGTATAGATATTAGTCATGACCAAACAGAAGAGACATGTCAGTTATGTTGACTCTTCTTTGTTGGTAATGAGGATAGCCAATCCAAACTGACTCATTTAGAAATAAATTTATTTCCTCAAATACAGAAATTTATATGAGTACCTAGCTTCTTACTAGCTTATTCTAATTTATATAGTTAGGAGTTAGTTTTGTTTCTTTATTTCTATTTTGCTCCTCTTGGATGTGTTCTAGGATCATATGTGATTTATTTATTTATTTATTGTTATAGTTACACATTCTGATAAGTTCATCTTAGTCAAAAAGACAGTAAGTTTCCTTTTTACAAGACCCAGACAAAATCTAGATAGGTCTTATTGTCATTGAACAGGTCAAATATTTATCCCTGAATTCAGCCCTTCAGTGTGAGAAGCAATAATATTTTGTTTGCTTGTGTATTTCACCAAGTTCATGGTCCTTGACTATTCTGGAAGTTTGGAAGTAGACTCTCTAAAATTCATGAATGAAAATTTGATGATGAAGTACTGATCACAGAAGAGTTTTCATACATCATCAGAGTGTTTAAATGTTGAGCAGCAAAGCTGATAGATGCCCATTACATCAAAGTGACAAAAAAAAAAAAAAACTGGCACCCATGCCTGCACTATCCCAAGCCCACCATGGCAGATATTCCTACTAATCCAGGACCCTTTACTTCTGCACTAACTGTTTGCTCAAAATTCTCTTCAGTACGCTCTCCTGGAAATAGTTACTAGTTCATCAGAGAAAACTTAGATAATGTTTTTATTATGCTATACATGGCATTAATTTTAATGGTTGTGAATGATATTCTGTTGATAACTCATTATTGATCTCTCATCTTCAATTGTACATAAAATTTTCCTGAGACTACTCATATTTCTTACTTTTCCACCTCTCAGGATAATGAATTATCTTTATGTAACAATTTCTAAAAATCTATTAAGAACCACACTCTGTTGTCTTTTATACCTATGATCCAATATCAATATAAGATTGAATGTTCAGTTAAATAAAAGAAATATGCAAATATTAAGAAGCCAATTTTAGAAATCTGCAGGCAAAAATGAAGATTTAAGTTTGATCCACAGTGAAATGCAGCTAATAAAAAAAAAAACCAAAGTTGGTAAGTGTTGAGCTACACATGTAAAGGAATACATGTGTATCTCAGAAGATAGAAAATAATTTAAAGTGGTTGCCCAGTCTTTAAAATCATATGAAGGCTTGAAAAGTTGTGTATATCCCTATAATCTAGCCTTTTGTCCTTAACATGGTAAAATATCTTTCACCGAATTGGAAGCAGGTATTTGAAAAGTGAAATGGTGTATTGTACGCATTTCCACTGGCATTTAAACTACCATTATTTCATTAAGCACCACATCTATCCCTAAAATTATGAAAATTGTTTATTTAGAAAATATTCTAAATAAAATATATATCAATAAATTTGTGATATTAGAAATGCAAAATTCATAAAACACCTATCTTTATTTTAAGATGCAATTTATGTAGATATACATACAGAGCAAGCAAAAAATAAATAAATTCACTAGATTTCTTATGTACATCTGTGCAATGACATATGAAGATGGAAATAGTACCGTAAAAGGTGACAGGAATCATTTCAGGGTAATATTTGGCTTTATAATGCTGCCAGTTTGTAACTACTGTAAATACATTGTAAAGCTCTAATAAAATGTATGACTTGCAGTTGAAGTTTTCAGCTAGTTTCTTTTGCATATATCATTATACTGCAGCTTTTTAATGACATCTAAATTAGTTTATTCTGCTTAAATACAAATGCTATCATAAACCTCTATCACATCACTAATTTTTAAACCACCTATTATTTTCAAGGGCAGAGCCCATAGTTTTGACAGAATGAATAGTTCATTATTTAATATTGCTAATTATAAAAATATTATATTATGCTCTTGAGGTAGGTAGTAATTATATTTTAATAGTTTTTTCAAATGAAAAATATCTGAAATACTATATGCAAATGCCAATTCTTTTCTGATATCCTCAGAAAGACTCAATTGCTCCAAAATCTAAAAAAAAAATTATGTAGGTATCTCATGTGACATTTTGCAGGTTATATGACAAATATATCCAAATTTATATATAATCACACAATGTTATGTTTCTTATGATTCAGAGGTTCTGTTATTATCTTCTGCATTCTCAGCATTATTCAGTACATAAAAGAAAAGAAATTCAAATAATATTTTTTTACCTGATGTCAAATAAAAGTAAAGAAGGAATTTTGCACAGATTTGACAATACATGAATGAGGGGCAAAGAACATATAAAATAGATTAAAAACAACTATTAAGGTACATTCTTTTTTCCTTTCTGCAGCAGCAGTGCATTTCCTTCAACCTTATTGTGAAACCCTCTCATTTTAGGTTCCCTGCTGGAGGTGTAGAAGGAAGGTGAGCACATTTCAACCTATCTGCTTTCAATCACAATGAAACTTACTCAAAAACTTATTAAAAAAAAAAACTAAAGGTTAAAGTTTCAAAGGCTGCAAGATGTCTGCAAAACAAAATGTGAAAAAAGCAACCTCCATATTAGTGTGGGTATCATGAACCTTCCCAATGTTGGGAAGAGTAGACTAATGGACACAGCCAGGGGTATGGTGTGGATGCTATTCTCAAACTCAACAAATTCATGCAGGTGTACCTGGGAAAGCTTATCAGGCTACTAGATGCTGTAGGCACTATTTCAGTGCCCAGCTTAGAGGTGGCATCATCCTGTGTGACTACATCCATATGCAGTAACTGGTAAACACTGTGATCCCACTGGAACCACCCTGCATTGCTATAGCCTGGAAGGTATTTCCAGCTACTAACAATGTCTGTGGGTTCCAGACCACTGGACTGAGAAAGAAAAGAAAGGAGGCTTACACAGTTCTAACTTTATTGGATGATTGGGTGAGAGAGAAGTTCAGGTTCTATACACTGTCACCACCGACACACAGAACCTGCCCATTTTAGTGATTAGATTTTTAAGGAAATGGCTAACATCTTTCACTTTGAGGATGCTAAGCAAGACAATAAAGATACCACACAATGCTTGGCCATGGGAAAAACCTGATGAGTTTTGGGTAACATGGATTCAATCAAGTTGGAATTCAAATGGCTCCATTCTCCAAAGATGAAAATATCAGGTGATATTGAAAATAAGACTACCGTCTATGGAGATCAGAGACCTCACTGGGTACTGCACCAATCCATCAATCTGAATCATCATCAGGGGAGGTGTGCTAAAAGTAGAGTGGACAGCAGCCCTCAAAACAATAGCATGGTGGATGTAAGCCCAATGGACTGCTGCCTTATGAAGCACAGGATCATGGCAGCAGACCCATTGCAGCTGGGTCAGGCTCTGACATCCTCTTTCAAGAATTACAAGATGTAGAATATATTAGAGGAAATTACCAGCAAGCTGTCTGATTCCAGGATGCCTGTCCTCCATCTCTCAGGCAAAACTCACAATGTTGGTGACTGAACTGCTGACTATGCTCCCCTCCTGATCCAAGATCCAGCAGGGTGGAAAAAGACAGATGAGAGTTTGTTCTCCTGAAGCACCTGCATATTTTTTAAAAATTCTCCCCCTATAATGTGGCCACTTCCCCATTTTAGCTTTCATTCTATCCATTCAAGAATCCTAAGAGTCTGGAGCTGCCAAACCCAACACTCTATTTAACCCTTACTGTGCTTAACAAGAGAAATAAATGTAGGCAGAGAAAATTAGAAATAAAATAAATTTGTATTTAATTTCTCATTTTTAATATTAGTTACGATAAATATGAATAAAAATACATGTACAAAAGATCTTTGGACTCTCAATTTTTAGAACTATATTCTTAGAACAGTATGTAAATACTGCTACTCTTTTTAATAAACAATCTAAATTGTATCCTCCTATTGATTCATGATTTTAATAAGTAATTTTTTTTTATGACAAACTGCAACAAGGAAGCTAAGCATCCAAATCAAAGTTGATACTGTTCGGATTAACAGTATGACCCAGAAGCCCTAGTTCTAATTGATTTCCTTGACTCAGCCAACTGTAGTGGGTTAGTATAAATGAGTAAATATTACAAAAAAAAAAGTGAGTGGCACTCAAAATTAGACTAATTATTTAATCAAGGAAGATTTATTGATAGCTTATTGATAAAGATAAGTTGTAATCTATAAACCACATCAAATAAAGCTCATCTAAGATAGCAAATGAAGTGAATCTGCATGACTATTTCCTTAGGAAACAAATAGCCCTAGATTTCCAAAATCTAAGTCTCCACAGGGAAATACAGGAAAATATTTTCAATTTTGTCCAAGCACAATGCTTACTATTTGAATATGCTCCTTTAAGAGAAGTTTCCTCATTAAAGTACCCCATCCTTATTTTCTAATTCAGTTTATTCAATACATAGCAGATCCATTACTTAGGTCTCAATGTTGATAAATTTCGTTTTTCAGAATTTGGCCAATGTAGTCAATAAATCAATGTCTTTTGAATTCATTCGTCTGATACTTCCTGAGAGTCTCATCATGAAGCTCATTTCCTGGACTGATGAAAACCTAGACCATTATAACCTGCCAAATACATATATATGTATGTATATATACTATGCTAGAAATAGCATTTGTAAACCTAAAATAAAACTTCTGAGTGTACAAAATAAAGCTATTCACAGAGAAAATACATGAGTCTTGGAGAAGAGAGAAAATCATTTTTATAAAGAATTAGCATGGTTGTAACTAGAAATAAAGGAAATACTTTTTTATTCCCTACAGTAGAACTGTCATTTTATGTTTGACTCTCATGTGAATAATGCACTAGATATTCTGTGAAATGTTTGCATGGGTTATCTATTTTCATAGAAAATCATCTGCCCTACAAGACTCAATAATATTTGTGTGAAATATTTTAAAAGTTAAAGAAAAATGTGTATATGTATCATAACTAAGGAGTAATGAAGTTGTTTACAAAGATCACATAGATTCCGAAGTATTGATAAAAACTAAAGCTAAAACTACTTTTAAAGAAATGCAGTTCTGAAAGAACTTTATTTAGCCTTAATCTTAATGTTTTAGATTGAATCCATGCTTTAAATTAGAATGTCTGAGGTAAAAACTCTCAGGTCAGCCATGTTTCCAGGGTGGAAAACCTATCACCAGTTACTTATTATAGCTATTTCCCATTCTCTTTCCACCTACCCTTTCCTTCATCCACCAAACCTCTCTCCACTCTCTCTCTCCCTTTCCCTCACTCCTTTGTGTCTTTTATTGGTACTGCAGAACTGAATCATGAAATACTTATATCAGTTCATGTGTATCAAACACTTTCATTATTCATCCATGTATTCATTCATTCCTTCCTTATTGCCTTCCCAGTTATGTCTTCCCTCTCTCTGACCACATAATGTTTTATCATTTTACTTTCATTTTATTGAATTATTAAAATCAAAATAATAAAGTAGTGCTATCACTATTGTGCTGGCTAAATAGAAATGTGCTTCCTGCCTCGCTGTCGATTGGCTGATGTGACTGGAACAAGTGTTAGTGTTGGCAAGTTGGCTCTGTCAGAGAGATTACAGTCTTCTGACTCACCTTCAAGAGGGATCCCTGGGAGCTCATTAAGCAATTCCTTTTCCTTGCTAATAGCCAATTTCCTTGATTTGTTTAGTCCTTTTCAATTCAGTTGCAAATTACTTACCTTTGAAAAAGAAGAGGCCAAAATAAAATCCGGAATAAAAATTTATATCTTTTTCCCAGGTAGACATCTGTTTCCCATTTAGTCAGTGAAGTCTATGATTTTAAGCAGTTGCTTGGTATCATTCTCTAATTAACACAAATTTCAATTTATCATGGTTTGCATTAGTATTATCATGCTACAAATACTACGCATATAGGGTGGAAATTATCGTAGAGATATAGAGCATATTGCAAATGTGATTTGTCATGAACAAAGAATCCTTAAATTTTTCTTCTTGAAAAGTTTCCACACAAAGCTTTTCCTTCATTTTATTTGTGTGTGTGCGTGTGTGTGTGTGTGTGTGTGTGTGTGTGTAAGACTTTCTGAAATTGACCTCAGAGTTCATGAGATGGCAATCAAATGTAACTGGCAATTTTCACTCTTATGTCCTGGGTATGACTTTGCATGCTGGTATGAGCATCATTACCAACCTCTCAAAGTACCATCATTATGTGTCTTTTCTACAGATTGTGCCAGTAGCAAGCTGTGCAAACAGCAGAGACGAAAATACTCACCCTCACCCTCAAGCTCCATGGAGACATGAACAGAGTGGGAAATTTCACTCAGCAAACATCCCCTCTTCCCCACACACAACCCATATAGTCAATTATTACCCATACACTTTCATATGATTAGGAATGAAATTAGAAAGGTAAAAATGCTTGAAAATAGTTTTAACAAATAAATGCCTATTTGGAAATTCTTTCTGAACATTACAGTTATCATTTAAAAGACCTTTAATTAAATTTGGATTAAAATAAAAAAATGACTGTCACTTTTATTTTTTTAAATTTAATATATCTTTTATTCATTAAACATGGTCTTACAATTAGGAGCAATTCAAAATCAAACAATCAAGAACAAATGTATAATGACAGAACAAGCCAAGGCTGATGTCATTCCATGGTTTCCTCCCTTGAGATCCCCATGGTTCCATGTTTTCCCCTACTTAAACCACAAGTTAATTGGACTTCTCCTGGAGGTCACAGGCTCTCCTCTGATTAGATTCCCACATATTTCCTCCCTTTTGTCTCCTGGATATCCTTCCTATTGCCTGCCCCCCTCCCTGAATCCCCCAGCAACCTAGGCAAGGTTCCCCACGATCATGTAAAAATTCATAAATGATGAGGTAATTGTTATGTTAGCCATCTTTCATACTGTTTCCGCTTGTATTCTAGCTTCCACAAATGACAGAAAACATTCAATCCCTGAGTCTCCGAGTTTGGGGTACTATACTTAGCATAATTCTTTGCCTCTCCATCCATTTGGCTGTAAATGCCATAATTGGTTTTCTAGAACAGCTGAGTAATATTCCATGTATATATGTACCAAACATTTGAATTCACTCATCAAGTGAGGGGCACCTGGATTGATTCCATAATTTAGCTATAGTAAATTGAGCTGCTATGAACATTGAATAAACTGTATCTCAATAATATGCCAATACTAGCTCTTTTGAGAAAATACCCAGGAGTGGTTCTAGCCCTACTTTTTTGAGGAGTCTCCATACTACTTTCCAGAGTGGCTGTACCAGTTTGCAGTCCCACCAGCAATGTGACAGTGTTTCTCTTTTCCCACAGCTCCTCCAGCATCTATCATTGTTTGTATTCTTCATTTTTGCCACCCGACAGGAGTGAGGTAGAATCTCAGTGAAGTTTTGATTTGCATTTCTCTTATTGCTAGTAATGTACAGCATTTTCTCATATGTTTATGGGCTTTTTGGAGTTCCACCATTGAGAAGTTTCTTTTTAGTTCCATAGCCCATTTTATTAATTGGATTATTTGTGATTTTGGTGTTAAGTTTTTGAGTTCTTTGTACATCCTGGATATTAGCCCTGTGTCTGAGGTATAGCAGGCAAAAATTTTCTACCATTATGTAGGTTCTTTAGTGAGACCTAAATCTAAACTAAATCTTCAACTGTGCAAAAGCTTTTTAGTTTAATTACATCCCATTCATTCATCCCTGATGTTAGTGCTTGCGCCATGGGAGCCTTGTTGAGGAAGGCAGTGCTGATCCCTATTTTATGTAATGTTGATCTTACTTCTTTTTCAAGCAAGTGTAAATTTGCTGGTTTAATATCCAGATCTTTGAACCATTTTAATTTAATTTTTGTGCAGGGTGAAAGATAAGGATCCAGTTTTACTTGTCTACAATTTGTCCAACACCATTTGTTGAACAGGCTATCATTCTTCCACACTATGCTTTTGTCCCCTTTGTCAAATATCAAATAGTTAAAGGTATGAGGGTTCATCTCAGAATCCTCTATTCTATTCCATTTTTCTACAATTCTGTTTTGGTACCAGTACTATGCTGTTTTTGTTACTGTAGCCCTGTAGTATAATTTCAGGTCAGGAATTGAGATCCCACCTGCTTCCTCATTCTTGCTGAGTAATGTTTTGGCTCTTCTGGGTCTTCTGTTATTCCATTCAAATTTTAGAATTACTTTTTCTATATCTGTGAACAATGACATTGGTATCTTGATGGGGATTGCATTGAATCTGTATAGGAGTTTTGGTAGAATGGTCATTTTGATTATATTGATTCTTTATAACCAAAACATTGAATGTTTTACCAACTACTCAGATCTTCTGCAGTTTCTTTTTTTAAAGTTTGATATTTTTCTTTTATAGGTTCTTAACATCCTTTGTAAGATTTTTAAAAAATTTGTATTGAGTTTTTCACATGGCTTTTGTTGCTCTGACACTTAGTTGTGTACATGGATTGCTCGGGTTTGAACCCGTGTACTTGAGCATGCCAGGCAAGCACCATAACCACTGAGCCACCGCTCCAGCCCCCCTTTGTAAGATTTATGCCCAAGTATTTTATTTTTATGGAGGAGATAGTGAATGGGACAGATTTTCTCATTTCTTTTTCAGTGGACATGTTGCTGGAGTATAGGAAAGCTAATAATTTATTGGTGTTGATCTTATAGGTAGCCACTTTGCTGAAATCGTTTATAAGCTCTAGAAGTCTTCAGGTCGAGTTTATAGGGTCTTGTAGGTAGAGGATCATGTCATCAACATGATCAAACAACTTGACATCCTCTTTTCCTGCTCGAATTCCTTTTATTTCTTACTCTTGTCTGATAGCTCTCGCAAGGGTTTCAAGGACTATACTGAATAAGAGTAATGAAAGTGGATAACTTTATCTTGTCCCTGAATTCAATAGAAATGCTTTCAGTCTTTCTCCATTGAGTATAATGTTGGCTATGGGTCTGTCATAAATGGATCTTACATAGTTAAAATATCTTCCTGTGATCCCTATTCTCTCCAGAGTTTTGAGAATAAAAGGGTGTTGAATTTTATCAAAGGCCTTTTCCATGTTGATTGAAATGATTATATGATTTTTATTTTTAATTCTGTTTCAGTGGAGAATTATATTTTTGGATTTGTGAATGTTGAACCAGCCTTGTTTTCCTGGAATGAAGCCCACTTGATCATTATGTATTATCTTTTTAATGTACTTTTGGATCTGATTAGTTAGAATTTTATTAAGGATTTTTGCATCTATGTTCATCAGGGAAATTGGTCTGTAGCTTTCTTTTCTTGATGTGTCTTTATAGGATTTTGGGAACAGTGCTATATTTGCTTCATAAAAGTGTTTGGAGTGCTCCAACCCTTTCAACTTAATCAAAAATCTTATAGAGGATTGGTGTTAATTCTTCAGTAGAATTAACTGGTAATTCATTGGTAGAATTCTACCATGAATCCATCAAGTCCAGTGCTTTTCTTTTTTGGAAAGACTTTAATAACTGCTTCAATTTCAGTACTTGAGATAGGTTGGTTTAGATTTTCAATGTCTTCCAATGTTAAGCTGGGGGTGTCATATGTAGCCAAGTATCTGTCCATATCTTCTAGATTATCAAACTTGGCAGAGTATAAATTTTCAAAATAAGTTCTGATAATCTTCTGAATTTTGGTTGAGTCTGTAGTGACATTTCCATTTTTGTCTTTGATTTTGTTGATTTACTTCACTTCATTCTTTTTGGTGAGGTTGGCAAGGGGTCTGTTGATCTCATTTATTTTTTCAAAGAAGCAACCCTTTGTTTTGTTGATAATTTGCATTTTTTTTTGTTCTCAATTTCATTGATTTCAGCTCTGGTTTTAGTTATTTCCTGTCTTCTATTAGCTTTTGGACTGGATTATTCCTCTTTTTGCAGGAGTTCGAGTTTGAGCATAAAACTATTTATATGGGCTCTTTCCGGATTTTTGATGTATGCTCTCAGTGCTATAAATTTACCTCTTAAGAATGTTTTCATACTTTCCTAGGAATTTTGATATGTCATTTCCTCATTCTCATTCATTTCCTAGAATTTCTTGATTTCTGATCTCATTTGGTCTTTTATCCATTCTTCATTTAAGAGGATATTATTCAATTTCCAATTATTAGAGTAGTTTCTGTTGCTTTTCTTGTTGTTGATTGCTAAGATCATGGTTTGACAGGATACTTGTGACTATGTCAACTTTTTGTTATTTGTTAAGGTTAGCTCTGTGGACTAGGATGTGGTCTATTTTTGAGAAGGATCATGAGCTGCTGAGAAAAAGGTAAATTCAGCAGATTTAGGATGGAATATCCTATAGATGTCTGCTAAGCACAATTGATTAATAGAGTTGTTCAGATTGGAGATATCTTTGCTGATTTTTTGTTTTGATGGTCTGTCAAATGTTGATAATGGTGTATTGAATTCTCTCAGTATTATTGTGTTGAGATCAATGAGCGGTTTAATGTCCTTGAGTATTTTTCAATATATTTGGGGGAGTTGTGATTGGGGGCATAAATGTTAATCACTATTATGTCTTCTTGGTGAACTGTCCCTTTTAGTATGATGTAGTGTCCATCTTTGTGATTTCTGAGTAGTTTTGGATCAAAATTAACTTTATGAGATATTAGGATCACCACGCCAGCTTGCTATTTTGGACCACAGGCTTTATGGAAATTTTCCAAAACTTTCACCTTCAGTCTGTGTCTATTTTTGAATGTGAGGTGTGTCTCCTGTAGACAACAAATTGTTGGATTCTCCTTTGATCCATTAAGCCAATCTGTATCTTTTAATTGGGGCATTGAGACCATTCACATTCAGAGTTAGAATAGATATGGGAATCAGAGTCCCAGAATTTGTGATTGTTGCTGTGTTTTGTGCCATCTTGAATCTCTTTTGGTATGTATTGTGATTATAGACACTCTCTTGTTTAGGGGTTTAGGGAATTATTTCCATGTTCATCTGAATGAAGAATGTCTTCAAGAACATTCTGTAATGCAGGGTTTATGTTCATGTATCTTGCTAGCTTGAATTTATCATTGAAGTATTTAATTTCCCCCATCACATTTAAAGCTGAGATTTGCAGGGCATATTATTTTTGGCTTAAATTGTTTTCTTTCAAGGTTTGAAAAATATTGTTCCAAGCTCTTCTGGCCTTCATTGTCTGATCTGAAACCTTCATAATAATTCTAATTGGTCTGCCTCTGAACATGATTTGGGGCTTCTCCCTAGCTGCTTTTAGAATTCTTTCTTTAGTTTCTCTGTGAATCATTTTATATATGATATGTCTTGGTGAATTTCTCATTTGGCTAGGTCTGCTTGGTGTCCTATAAACATCTTGGATTTGAGGTTCTGGGTCAATCCTGGTAGGAGGAAAGTTCTCCTTGATAATTTCACAATATATTCTCAATACCCCCTTTTATTGTTCAATGTTTTATTCCAGCTCAAATACTCTCTGGTTATTTCTTCTCATCTCATCAAATATTACTTGGAAGTTCTCATCATGGACTATTAGTTTCTTTTCTTGTCTGTCCTCCTTAAATGCGACATTGCTCAAGCTGTCTTCGTTATCTGATATACATTCCACAGGAGCTGAGGTTCTATTTTCTATTGAGTTTAGTCTGGTGTTAGTATCTTCTAGTGAGGATTTGATTTGGTTGAAAATATTTTTCAGTTCTGATAGCTCTGTTACATCTCTCTTCAGAATGTTTAACTTTTTATAAATATGGTCTTTCATTTCATGGAATTGTTCTCTTATTTCCTTATAAAGTTGCCTCTCATCACTTGAAACTGATCTCTGATCTCTTTCCTTAATTCTTCTTTCAACTCTTTGATTGAGTTACTAATCATAGTGTTGATATATTTGTCTTGGTTTTCATCTAGGATCCCAATCATGGAGTCCTTGGATGGAGAGCTGTGAGGTTGAAGATGAAAGTTATTTCCCCTTTTCCTCATTTTCAGATACAGGGGTTGTGACTTGAAGACCGACAGTGAGTGTTACTCTTGTAAGGCTTATTGGAGCTTCTTATGCCTTTGCTTTGTTGGACTGGGGTGCTACTTTGGAAGCAAAGATCAATAGCTGCCTGTCCAGTCAATGAAGAATTGTAAGTCTATATGTGCATATACTAAATACTTTCAACTAAAACAGTTATAATGGTGATTAGAATCTATAGGAGCGGTTTTCTTCCATGAGAGCTCTCACAATATGTTAAGATAGCCAGCAAATACCCATTTTGAAGAATGACCTTCACTTCAGTTAGCAGGGCCTCTGTAGATGGGGGGAAGTACAATCTAGAAATCAAGGAAGTGGGGTACGGAGGTAGTGTGAAACTGGTGACTTAGAATAAAGAACAAGAAGGTGTTAGGCTGTTCAATTATGAATAAGGAAAATACATAAATAGGATGCCAGTGGGGTAATGGTTTTCAGTGAGGAATGGAGAGAACAGCATATAGTTTAGGAAATGACAGAGTTCAGGGAAGAAGAGGTTAGTATGAGTCTTGGTTCTCTTTGACCCAAAAAGACTGAGAGCTAGTTTGCTATCTTGATCAATTGTGGACAGTGAGAAAGTGAAGGACATATAGGATTTGCTGGAGATAGAAAAAGAACAAGAAAGAAAGAAAAAAAGAAAAAGAATAAAATAAAAAAAAATTTAGAAAGAGAGAAAAATCACACCCTTAGGGGAAGCAGGGATAGATTTGGCAAAATATAGGAGGAGCAAAAGAGATATTAATAAAATTTGGGTGATTGCGTAAGGGTAGAAGCTCACATAGGCAAATTATGCAAGACAGGTACAATAGACTTCAAAAACTAAATGCATTGACCAGAATCCCTATTCTCAGGAGGCAGGACAAGGATAAATAGGGTAGACTGGTGGGAAGAAGAAAGAAGGTAGAGAGAAAAGAAGAAAACATGAAATGAAAAAACAAAGATAAAAACAAAAACAGAAACAAAAAAAAATAAAGAATAAAAAAAGAGAGAGAGAGAAACCCAGGAAACAAAAGAACAGGGAAACAAAAACAGCTAGTGTTTTTATATGTCTATGAACCGATCAACGTTTCCAGTTAGCACACCAATACATGTCAAGAACAGAAGAATAAAAAAAGAAAAAAATGGAAAGAAAAGAATACATATATATACAAAATAAGATAAAAAGTAAAATATTATTAATGAAAACTTGGAGCCATAGTCAGTAAGAGCGTCTCTGAGCCCTTTGTAAGGAGATGTTCACTGTCCTTCTGGAATTCAACATCAAGGTCTCTCAGTCTGTAATTATGTTATCTCACAAAGGGAACTGGGATGTCCTCAGTCTCCTGGGATTTCTGGGAGGGGATTCCAGTGAAGAGATCTGATTCTGGAATGCCCTGAACTTTGCCAGCCTCCCAGGGCATCTGAAAGTCAGAAGTCTTAAGGCTTTATGCGCTTAATGAGCAGACAGTATGAGAGGCTTTCTATTCTGCCTCTGCGGGAAGTCGTAGTCACAGAGGACTCAGAGACTTTAACTTTTTACATTATTCTTCTGACTGGGGTGGGGATGGATAGAGCTGAGAAATGCTCCCCTTTACTCCACAAACCCAAATCCCCCTAAGTAAGTTGGAGACAGGGCCTGTCCAAAATTTTCTCATCCTGGTTCGGTATGTGATCAGTGATTGTCTCCTGATGCAATTCTTAGCACCTGCTCTGAAATCCCAGAAAGTGTCATTCTCACAGAGTGGCTGCCTCCTAGAGTTTAAATGGTGGCTCGACTCTCCCACCGGGCAGCCTGCTCTGCTAGGCACTTCTGCGGGCAGTTTCCAGACACTGTTCCCGCCAGATGCAGTGTATGTGCTGGGTGGGTGTCTGCAAACACACTGCCCGATGCTCTGTTTTTATAAAGCACGGGTTCCCAGCAGTGATACGGTCCCTGGCTATGTTCGACTCCTCGCCACTCGTGGCTGAATGTATACTACCACTGGGATTTCATAAAGATAATACCCAAAAGACAACTAGAAAAACTGAAGATGAACTGGGATTTTCCCATCCAGTCTCCGAGCCTCAGGAAAAGCCGCCTCCCTCAGCTGGCCATTTTCCTCTCCAATTATTTTTATTTCAATATTTATTTTTTTCCACAGACCTCAATGATATTCCCTCATACTATACTAATTTAATTTCTACAAATGTGTCAGAAGTGTACACAACACCACCACCAACATTGTTTGTCAGCAGGTAACTAACTAATAGTCACTCCTTTGTCTTCTAAAATATATACTTTATCCTTTGTACAACTTTAAAAAATCCAACAAAATACGAATGATTAATATGTAATATCTTGAGGGCTGGATCTGTGTCTCAGTGGTTAGAGTGCTTGCCGGGCATGAGAGAGGACCTGAGTTCAAACCCCAGCACCATGTACACAACTGGGTGTTAGAGAAAACAGAATCACATGAAAAATAAATAAAAATTTATTCTCTCACTCTGGAGTCATGGCTTGGTGGTTATGGCACTTCCCTGACATGTACAAGTACTTGAGTTCAATCACCAGCACCACATACTCAGCAAAGTGTCAGAACAATGAAGGCCACATGAAAACTAAATAAAGATGAGTCCCTCTCTCTCTCTCTCTCTCTCTCTTACTGTCCTTTCTTTAAAAGAAAGAAACAATTTATTCTCTCTTTATCTCTCTCTTCAAAAAAGTATGTAAGCTCTCTTTGCATCCTCTGGCTCTCTATCAATATATTGCATCTTCAGTTCTATAAAAGTGTTCTTTAATAGTTTCAACATTGTACTAATAGTTCTATTAAAAGAAGAAAAAACCTAAAACGAAAAAACAAAAAATTCAAAGGCATATCATTTCAAAATAAAGACATAAATTTGTCTTTAGACACACAAGACCTATTCTTCTCTTTTTAAAAATCCTAAGAATCACCATATATATGCATATACTCATATATGCACATATAAAATTACTAAAACAAATGACTGAGATTAACCAGGATTTAGGATACAAGATTAACATATTAACTTGTCAACCTAAATATGAGCAATCAATGAATTAAAAATTCAAAATCATATAAAAGTAATAAAACATTTAAAAATAAATTTAACAAAAGCAGTTGTAAGATCTCACCATTAAAACTACAATAATTGCTGACAGCAGCTGGGAATATAGCTTGGTTGTAGAGTACTTATCTAGCATGCATGTAGCACTGGGTTCAATCCTCAGTACTTGAAAATATATATGTGTGTGTATGTGTGTGTATTAAATATGTATATATAATATGATATAATAATTATATAGAATACACTTATTATGTATATATTTTATACATGTTTATATATGTAAGAGATATTGAAAATGGTTCAAATTAATGGAATAACATTCTATATTCAGGACTGGAGAGTTCAATCTTGCTGTGTTAACAGTTCTCCCCAGTTGATCATTATATTCAGGACATTAAAATCATGGCAGACTTTTGCTGTCATTGTTGTCATGTTTGTCAACAAGCTGAGTTAAAAAATTTCATGAATTGAAATAACAATAAGTTATCACTAACATATAGTAGAATAGCCACAATCCAGAACACTGACAAAATATCAAATACTGGTGTGGATATCGAGCCAGAAGAATTCGTGTTCACCACAGGTGAAAATGTAAAATAGTACAGCCATTTTGGAAGAGGTTGGTTATTTCTTCTAGAACTAATCATATTCTTGCCCTATAACACAGAAATCTCGTGCCTTGGATATTATCCAAAGGAGCTAAAAGCATATCCACATTAACATCCTACAAATGGATGTTTGCAGCATCTTTATTCAGTAGGTGATATAGTTTGAATCTTAAATGTATCCCAAAGGTCCATGTGATAAATGTTTGGTCCATAGTGCACAGAGTTATTGGAAAATGGTAGAACTTTTAAGATATGAATCTTAGTTCAAGGAAGTTAAGTCATTAGGATTATGCTCTTGAATGAGATATTGGGACACCAAACCTTTCATATCTATCTCCCCCAACCCCGCCACCATTAACTCTCTCTTCCTGGATGCCATGAGGAAAGTAGCCTTTTGTGCCTCAAACTCCTGTCATGATGTCCTGTTATACCACAGTCCTAAAGCAACACTGCCAAGTGACCATAGACTGAAACACCTGAAACCATGAACCAAAAAAATCTTTCATCCTTTCGAGTTTATATCTTATATATGTTGTTACATCAGCAGAAAACTGGTGGGCAAATGGATAAACTGGTACATTTAGACAATGGAATTTTATCCAGTACTAAAAAAGAAATGAAGTGAACTTAACTATTAAGCAATGGGAACTCATGGAAGAAATTTAATTGCATATTTCTAAGTGAAAGAAGTGGATCTGGAAAATCTACATATTGTGTGTTTCCAAATATACTATATTCTGGAAAAGGAAAAACTATGAAGTTAGTTAAAATAGCAGTAGTTTCCAGGGGTTGGGAGAGGGGAGTGATGAATAGACAGAACACAGAGAATGTTTTGAGAGCAGTGAAAATATTCTGTTATTATATGTTATTATAATGGTGTATATATATTATAAATTTTTCCAAACATTTAGAATGAAAAACACCAAGGATGAACTTTAATGTAAACACAGAGCTTCAGGTGATAAGTGTAAGATTATCAGTTGTAACACATGTCCCAATGTCATGGGAGATGTTTATAATGAGGTCAGCTATAACATAGGTGTAGGGTAGGAGGTATATGGAAAATCTCTGCACCTTCTGCTCAAGTTTGTAACTGCTCTAAAAAAAGTCTGACTTAAAACATATTGCAATTTATATGGGAAGACAAGGAATCAAGAGCAATCAAAATAGTTTTGCAAAATAAAAACTACTCAATTTCCAAACTTATTAGGATAAATATAGTTAGATAGGTCAGTGGAACAAAACTGAGAGTACAGAAATAAATCTTTACAATTTTAGGTCAGTTGATTTTTAACAAAAGTACCAAGGGAAATCAATGGAGAAGGGTGAAAGAAGAGGATCTTTCAACAAATAAAAATGAAAGAATCTAGAATTCATACTTAAAAAAATAACTGAAAGCATATACAAATTATTAGTTCAAATTATCCATAAGAGAAAATCTTTGAATTAAGCAGACTGAAAATTTGAAGAACAATGCTCACTCCATAAAATATCCACTCCAGAAAAAAAAGACTTTACTAAAAAAATTATAAATAATCTTCAAAATAAACCATTAAGAGAGAAACCATTAATAGAAATCAAATAGTGACAGAAATAGTCTCATATAATCATCTAATATATTGGATAATGAACAATGTAGAGAATATATAAAAACATTTAAATTCAATAATAAATAATTCAATTCAGAAAGAGCAAGAGTTTTGAATAGATATGTCACATATATATATATATATATATATATATATATATTTTGTTTGTTTAAAAGAGAGAGAGAAAGGTAAAGAGAATCAATTTTATTTAGTTTTTCATGTGGCTTTTGTTGCTCAAATACTTAGTTGTATACATGGTGCTGGGGTTTGAATCCAGGTCTTTGTGCTTGCCAGGTAAGCTCCATAACCACTGAGCCAACCACTCCAGTCCCTGTCACTGATATATTAATCAGTAATGAACCTATGTGAATGTTTCCAAAATCTTTAATCATTAGGAAGATTAAAATCACAAAGAGATAACAATGCAAATACATTAGAAATGCTATAATCTGAAATGGACAGTATCAAGTCTTAGGAAAAATGTAAAGAAACAGAAAAATTCATATGTTACTGGGGCAATGTAAATGGCACAGTCATTACTGAAATAATTTAGGCAGTTTTTTAAAAAGCTAAATATAAACTTACTGTACGAACCTGAAAAAATATTCCTAAAATTTATTTAGAGGAATAAAAGACCCAGAATTTTCAAGCAATTCTGATCAAGAAGAGTGATGTTTAAGATATCATAATACCTAATCTTAAATTATACTAGAGAGGTATAATGACAAAAATAACCCAGGTGTTGCTGTTAAAACAGACATGATAGCTAATGGAATAGAATAGAAGTCACAGAGACAAATCCACATAGATTTGGCTACCTGATACTGAAAATAAGTGCCAATAATATATTGGAGAAAAGAGTCTTTTAGACAAACAGTGCTAGGAAAACTGGATATCCACATATAGAAGAATGAAATTAAACGTATCTCTTAACTTGCACAAAAGTTAAAGTGGATCAAAGACATGGAAATTAGACCAGAAATTTTGCTATTGCTAAAAGAAACCATAGGCTCAACATGTCATCATATTGGCATAGGCACTGATTTAGTTAACAAAGCCCCTAACTTTCAAGGAATAAATCCATGAATCAATTTTTAAAAATTCTTCACAGCAAAGGAAACAAGAGCATGAAGAGTCTATAGAATGGAAGAAGACATTTATCAACTGCTCCTCCAACAGGGGATTACTATCCAGAGAACTCAACAAACACCAGAAAATAAATAAATAACCTAATTAATAAACACACAAATGAACTAAGTAGACACGTCTCAAAAGAAATAATTTTGGCAGCTTTTCAAAAGGAAAAATATAAACTGATTCTATGAACCTAATAAATATCCAACAAATGTATGAAAAATGTTCAACATTCCTGGAAATCAGGGAAATACAAACCAAAGCTGCAGATAAATGTATGAAAAATGTTCAACATTCCTGGAAATCAGGGAAATACAAACCAAAGCTACAGATATTTCACCTTACTCCATTTAGAATGGCAATTATCAAGATTACAAATAATAATATGTGTCTGGGAGGATGTGGGTTGAAAGATACACTCATATAGTGTTGGTAGGACCACAAAATAGTTCAGTCACTTTGTAAAGCAGTATTCAGATTCCTCTACAGTATTCAGTTGCCTCCAAAGACTAGGAATGGAGCCTCTATATGACCTAGAGTGAGGCATTTATTCTAAAGAACTAAGAATCAACATACTATAGTAATGCAGGCACATCAATATTTACGTTAGTGCAATTCACAATCATCAAGTTATGAAACTAGCCCAGGTGCCTGTCAACAAAGGAATGGATTGAAGAAAATGTGGTATACATACATAATAATGGAGTTTTAATCAGGCATAAAGAAGAACAAAATTGTGACTTATGTTGGTAAATGAATGAAACTAGAGAATATCATGCTAAGTGGAATAAGCCTGGATTCAGAAATTCAAGGAGAGAATATTTCTCCTATGAAGAAGGGAAAAATAAGGTGAAAATGTTGGAGGGGTGATTCCCTTGAAAATAGAAGACAGATTAGTGGAGGATGATGGTTGAGGGAGGAGAGGCAGTAAAATGGAGGAACTGGGGAATGAAATTGACAAAATTATGATGTACACATATATGAATATACCACAGTGAATTTCACATTTATGTATCCTCATAAAGCACCAATTTAAAAAAGCACTAAATAAATAGAAGGAAGACCATTTGAATAGAGGAAGGGGGACAGGGGAAGGGAGCAAAGGAGGGGAAGAGGAAGTACTGGTGACTGAAAGGGAACAAAATATATTCCACGCATGTATGGTTATGTCAAAATGATCCTCAATGTTATGTATAACTATAATGCACTAACAAAAAACATTTAACAATCAGACCTTTTTCCAGATGCTTGAAATATATAAAACAGAAAAGAAACAATAAAGAAAAATTATATTTAATTGTAATTAATTGTAAACAGCTATAGCAAATAGATGAGTGAATAAAAGATGATATCAAATATTTCTGTGAAAGACAAATGAGAGTCACTGGTCATGTTATTTTATTAGAGAGATTATGAAATATCTCCCTGAGAAGGTAACATTAGAATTGTGGGAATGCATTAAAAGTAGAGATGAAGACTCAGAAGGTTAAGGAAAAAGAATGTAAAAACGGTTAATGGAAATGAATTCATAGTATGCTTCTTGGATTAGTGAATGAAGAATACAATGAAAAGGAATTTTTATAAGCCAACTTATAAAGAGCATTGTGTGCTTTATGAGATTGTTAAGATATGAGATTTCAGTAATGCGAAATAGAGATTTTATTGCTTTGTTTGTTTTTAGAAGTCAAAGTCATCAAAACTTTAAAAAATATTCTGTCTCCATGACTCTTTCCTGTTTTTTTTTCTTATTTGCTAATTAAGATGTCATTAGCTGAGTTAACATCAGAAGAAAAAGTAAATTGTAAGTGTATATTTAGATCCCAGTCATCAGTAATATTGATTAAAAAAGGATTTAGGATTTAAGATGTTATCTTTGGTTTACAAGATATATGTGGGGGAGGGCCTGCATGCACATGTTTGCATGTACGTATGTATATGTATACATACATATATATGCAAATACATGAAATATATGTATATGGTAGATACCAGTTTGTTAGGTAGGTAGATAAGTAGGTGGGTAGGTATGTAGACACATAAGAAATATATATAAGATCTTTTAACCTATCTCTCTGCCTATTTGTCTCTGATATTATCAGTCAGACATGATCACTTATTGCAAAAAATCATTTCCTCATTAAGACATAGAAAACTCTTGACATATAAGAATCTACTTAATTTCTTGCTTATTATTTCCCTCCCTGTACCTTATGTTTTATGTTATAATAATAGCAGACTGAATTTCTATTGTGCACACACAATGCCTTAGAGAACTCTATGGTTGCATTTTCTGATGCTGATTGCTAAGTATTAGTACTGTTAAAATGTCCTCAGTGTACAAAGTTAGCTACAGATTCTATATATATAAAATGCAATATTTTTCAAAGAAATATTTTGAAAAATCATAAAATTCATATGAAACTACAAAATACCCAGACAACCACAGTGATCATGAGCAAGAAGAACAAAGCTGGAGGAATCACACTAATTTCAAAATATATTAGAAAGCTGCAGTGATCAGAACAGTGTGTTCCTAGCATAAGAATAGACATACAGAACAATGAATAAAACTAGAAAGCCCAATATCATCCTGCATCAATTTGTGAATGTTGTATGTGTCTAGAAATTTGTCCATGTCTTCCAGAATATCTGATTTAGAGGCATATAGTTTTTCGAAATAATTTCTGATAATCTTTTGTATTTCTCTGGGGTCAGTGACGATCGCTTCCTTTTCTTTAGTGATTTTGTTGATTTGCTTCATTTCCTTTGTTCTTTAGTGAGATTGGCTAGGCATGAATCAATTTAATTAGCTCTTTGTTTTATTGATTCTTTTTATTGTTTTTTAGTTTTGATTTCACTGATTTCAGCTCTCATCCTGATTATTTACTGCCTTCTGCTGTGCTTGGGGTTTAGATTGTTCTTTCTTTTGTAGGGATTTGAGATGAAGCATAAATTTATTTATTTGGGATCTCTCCTGTTTTTTAATGTAGGCATTCAGTACTACAAAATTTCCCCTTAAGAATGCTTTCATGCTGTCCCAGAAGTTTTGATATGTTGTGTCTTCATTCTCATTCACTTCCAAAAATTTCATGATTTCTACTCTCACATCTTCTTTGATACATTTTTCTTTTAATAGGGTATTATTCAATCTCCATGCATATGTCTTTTCTGTTATACATTTTGCTATTAATTGCTAGGATCATGGCATCATGGTCTGATAGGATACATGGATTAGTATTCACTTTTTTATGTTTGGTGAGATTTCCTTTGTTAACTAGGATATGATCTATTTTGGGAGAAGGATCTATACATTGCTGAGAAGAATGCAAACTCTGCCAATTTGAGGTGGAATATTCTGTAGATGTTTGTTAACTCAATTTAATTTATGGAGGTATTTAGGCTTGATAATTCTTTATTGTTTATTTGCTTTGATGATCAGTCAATAACAGGCAGTGAAATCAATATAGCAATTAAAAGCCTTCCAAAAAAGAAAAGAAGAGGACCTGGTGGATTCCCCACTGCATTTTATCACAGTAATGAGGAGGAGATAATACCTCCTCTTATTAAGCTATTCCAATAAATTGAAAAGGAGGGAACTCTCCCAAACACTTGTTATGAGAAAAACCATAACCCTGATATCAACACCCAAAAGAGACACACACACAAAAGAAAACCAGAACAATATCCCTGATGAATATTAATGCAAAAATCCTTAATAAAGTTCTAGCAAACCACATCAAAAACACATTAAGAAGATAATTCATGGGCTGGAGCCATGGCTCAGTGGTTACTGCACTTACTGAGCATGTTCAAGTATGTGGGTTTGAACCCCAGCACAATGTACACAAGGAAGTCTCAGAGCAACAAAAGCCACATGAAAAATTAAATAAAACTGATTCTCTATTTCTCTCTCTCTCTCTCTCTCTCTTACTGTCCCTCTCTCTTTAATAAAAAGGAAAAAAAGAAGAAGATAATTCATCATCATCAAGTGGGCTTCATTCCAGAATGCAAATATATATATTTGAATTCTACTCACATATTAGAATCAATATTGCATCATTTGGAGGCAAATGGATTGCAATGGAAGAAATCATGCCAAGCAAAATTTGCCAAACTCAGACACTTAAGGGTCAAATGCTGTCCCTCATTTGTGGAAGCTAGAGCTAAACCCAGGCTTGGGTGAAAGATTTATCTCATGTACTAGACTCATCAAAGCCAAAGCAACACATAATCTAGAGGAATCATAGATATGTGTGTGGGGGACAATAGGAGTGAGACAGATAGAAGGAGGAATGATAGAGAGGAGTCTGGGAGAGGGAGAAAATAAAAATGTACCTTACTCTTCACTCCCCAGAGAAGCCAAGTCAAATAATCCCTACACAATCATTTAATTCTGGAAAATGTGTCTATGTATATACACTTATGTCTGTTATTGTTTGAAATTTAGAAGAGTCAAAAAACTGGTGTGTAGGTGATATGTCAGTGATTATGGATTAGGATCAGGGATATATCATATTATTACTACATATACATTCGTGATTGTATAACAACACAACTCCTCAATAATATTTTAAAAAATAGAAAGCCCAGAAATAAATCTATACACTTAACATCAATTTTTCTTTAGGAAAGGTGCCAAGAAGATACAGTGGAAAAAGAACAATCTTTCAGATAAATATTGTGAAACTGGACATAAATAGGCTGAACAAGATTGTAGTTTTTATTTTACTATATATACACGAATTATCCCAAATGGATTAAAGAATACTAAGTAGATTGGCCTTCTTATATTGCCACTCTTTACCAGCGAATATGGGTCATCCCTGGTATTATCTCCTAGGAGATGTTGTCTTGAATATTACTTACTAAGGCACACACATAATTTAAACACCATGTGATGCCACGCCTAGTTCTCTACCACTGTACTTACCACATTGTAACAATCTCATTATCATTTGTTACCATTCTACCTAAAAAACAGCAACTTGAGCCTTGGCCTGGGTGTGCATACCCATAATCCCAGTGGTTCCAGAGGCTGAGGCAGGAGGATCACAAGTTCGAGGCCAACCTCATCAAATTTAGTGACGTACTAAGTAAATTAGCGAGACTCTATCTTAAAACAAAATATAAAAAATAGGCTGGGGATGTGTTTCATTGGTAAAGCACCTCTGGGTTCAATGATCCCACTCAACAAAGAAAAAAATAGCAATTTGCATTTATTTTCCCATCTTTGTGTTCCCAGTCCCTGGACAGATTCCTGGTGCAGGAGCTGCTTCCCTAATTTTTGATTCCAGTGCATATTTAATACTAAAGTTGATGAGAAATATGGGCTGGAGTGGTGGCTCGGTGTTTACAACACTTGCCTGGCATGCATGAGTACACGAGTTCAAATCCCAGTTCCATGTACATAATGAAGTCTTGGAGCAATGAAAGCCCACATGAAAAATTACACATTAAATTGCTTCTGTCTATCTTTCTCTCTCTCTATCTTGCTCTCACTGTCCCTCTTTCTTAAAAAAAAAGTTAATGAGAAATCACCTTTCAGTATGAAAGGAGGAAAATGAATTTCAATTTGAACTGGAAACCAAAATGTTGTATTCTTATCTGTACTCAATTCCCAAGAGAATCATTTATGTTCCATGTTATGCACATAAGAACTTTAGCATATTGACTCTTCTAGAGAATTTTATGCCATTGCAAACCCATGCTATCATATTTACAAATTATTTTTATTTCTACCAGTAATATGCTCAATTTATTTTACATAAGTATACCAATAATAAACACAAACAGTTTGGGGGTTCAAAATTTTACAGTATTTTCTCCTTCCCTAGAGTTAACTCCAGGAAATCTGGTTAATTCCTACACCTTATGATAGAGAGAAAATAAAAAGATGATATTTCCAATTACTTAATTTAATATGTTCTCTCACTTCTACTAAAAACAACTACAACTCACTGATTAAGAGAAAAAAGAAGTTCCATGGGCTTAACAGTGATACCTATGTAGTTGTTTACAGACATAGAAAAAGCAATTCTCAAATTCATTTGGAACAATAAGAAACCTAGAATTTCCAAAACAGTACTAAGCAAGAAAGACGAAGCAGGAGGTTTTGCCATACCAGATTTAAAACAATACTATAGAGACAGCATGGTATTGGTATCAAGATAGGAAAGAAGACCAATGGAATAGAAGACCCTGAAACAAACCCCCAAATCTTTAAAAATCTGATTTTTTATAAAGGAGGATAAAATATTACATGGAGGAGAGACAGCCTCTTCAACAAATGGTGCTGGACAAACTGGACAGCCACTTGCAGAAAGTTGAAATTAGACCCATATCTTTCTCCTTGCACGAGAATCAAAACAAAATGGATCAAGGAGCTAGGAATTAAACCAGATACCTTGCAACTGATGGAAGACAAATTAGGTCCAACACTTCAGCATTTGGGAGTAGGCAAAGACCTTCTCAACATGTCTCCTGAAGTGAAGGAAGTAAAGTAAAAAGTCAGTGAATGGGATGCCATAAAGCTAAGAAGCTTTTGTACTGCCAAGGAAACAATCAAAAGAGTCAAGATATTTCCTGTGGAAATGGAGAGAATCATGGGCTATGATTCCTCAGACAGGTGCCTCATATCCAGAATCTACAAAATCCTCAAAAATCTCAACTACAAAAACACAAACAACCCAATTAATAAATGGGCCAAAGAGCTAAATAGAAACTTCTCAACAAAGGACATTTATCAAGCCAATGAATACATGAGAAAGTGCTCTAAATCACTAGTAATCAGAGAAATGCAAATGAAAACTACATTAAGGTATCACCTCATGCCAGTCAGAATGGCAAAGATGAAGAAAATAAACAATAATAGATACTGGAGGGGCTGTGGAGAGATAGGCATACTAACACACTGTTGGTGGAGCTGCAGACTGGTACAGCCCCCACTGGAAAGCAGTGTGGAGAATCCTCAAAAAAATAGGGATGACCCCACCATATGATTCCTCTCCTGGGTATCTTTCCAGGGGATTTAGAATCAGCACATTATAGTGACACAGAAATATCTATGTTCATAGCAGCTCAATTTACAATTGCTAAATTATGGAAACAACCCAGATGTCCCTCACTGGATGAATGGATCCAAAACCTGTGCTACATATGTACCATGGAATTTTACACAGCAATTAGAAACAATGATATTGCAGCCTTTGAAGACTATGGAAGAAATTATGCTGAGTGAAAACAGCATAACCCAGAGAACAACGAGTTGAATGTCTTCACTCATCTGTGGAGGTTGGTACTAGACCCTGGCCATTGCGAAAGGTGGTCTATCATCATGTGTTAAATCCAGATAAGGTGTAATGTTATACAACCTAATACATTTTTAGAGATATTGTGGTAAGGGGACGGGAGGAATAATGGTGGGTAATTGGGAGGGTGGCAAACTTGGGGGTAAATCTAATCTTCAGAATCTATATACATTTTATATTATTTTGTTAAAAACTTGTATGGTTGTTAAAAAAAATAAATTTCTCAGTAAAAAAGAAAAAAGAAAAAAATTGCATGATAAAAGGAAACATAATAACATTTTCTAATTATATCTCTTGCTTAATTAAATTAGCCTATTTTGCAATTATTTCACAATAAAATAGTAAAAGATTAAGTAAAATTTTGAACAACAAAAAGAATAGCAATATCATGATCTATTAATTTTATTGTACATTCATTACAGTTTTCAGCTATGGGAAAATCATTATCATAAGTGCTTTGTGAGGTATACAAAAGTCAACACCCCTTTTTATTTAATCAATAAACATTTCCATCATCTTTAATACTTGAAGCGATTTATTCATAGAATATTAACCATGGAGTGCAATCATAAAATTTGTTTTAAAAAACTAAACATTTTCACCTCTTAGGTTCAATGTTGCATTTTACTTTAAATGTTAAAATTATAATGGCCTAATTTTGTAATCAAATGCTTTGTAAATTTATACACAGACACATTATTTTATGTACTTTGTCTTCCATCCTCTGATCCAAAAACTTCATCCCACTACACAGTCCCGGGAATAGAGTTAAATGGAGAGCTGAAGACCAATGCAATAATTGATCCAATAACATAAAACTGCCTTTGCTCCTTTGCATTCCGTAGAAAGTGGGAAAGAATCATCGCTTCTTATTTTCTCCCTCAAGTCAGAATGGAAAGATGAAGTGACACCATGGTGGTCAGGAAGAGAGCATCATTTCAAGGTGTACAAGTACATGTACCGCGTTCAGTTTCTCTGGTATCTATACTGAATTCTTATGATAGGCTGCTACTTACCATTTGGTAATTCTGTGCTAAAGTTTGCAGTTGGTGACCACTGTCAAAGAAAATTTTCTCTGGTGGAAGTTAAACTGGCAAGGGAGACATATTCAATATAATTGCAGTAGAAGTTAAAACCACTGTAATACAGAAGAGACACAGCATTGACCCCACTGAGACAAGAGGAGACAAGAGGAAGGATGGTTTCCAAGCAGTGGGATGGACTAGTGGGACACTACTGAAGGGGATGCTAGTGTTATGTTGGTCCTTTGTTTAGGCTATTTGTTTGCTTTTTGGTCCTCACAAATTCAGGTTATTACTCTCCCAAAGAGTTGGAGTTAAGGGTGGTTTTATTTATTTAATCTATTTTTGGATTAATTACATTTTAAAGGATGTTCCCAAATTTTTGAGAAATATCTCCCTGGATTGTGAAATTGTCAGTGACTGGGAGAACACATGAATCTCCAAGGCCAAGGAGCACAGATGCATGTTTTCTAAAGGAAATTTTGCAAGAAGTCGGAGTTCTGCAGCCCGTAGTCGGGCAGCAACTTGTCTACAGTTAAGCTAAACTCATGGGAAAGCCTTGGTCACCCTCAAGTTCTATTCTTTCTCAGATATCTCAAGGCAAAGGCTTGTTGATGCTCTGTTGACTTCCCTCAGCGCTTCTCAGAGCAGCGCAGTCCTCTTAGATCCAGGCAGGACCCCCCATTCGATCTACAGCCTGGGTGTTCATCTCACAGCCACTGCAGAGAGTCCCTTCCTCTTCTGTCAGCAATGCCATTCATCACCTCGCCGCTGGGAACTTCTGAGTCTCCAAAATAAACCAACAGGATTTTTTTGATACTTTACATGCTTCGAAGAGCTGAAGGAGAGTCTACGAAATTCCTTTCAAGTTCTTCTGCCTATTTATTCAAGCCTGATGATTTTATTTTGGTAAATTCACAAACTATTGATGAAAGACTACCTTTAAGAATTGTTAATGGAAAACAGTTTGCCTTTTGGCCCCATTTCAATTTTTCTTCTTTTTCTCCCTTTCTCTCTCTCTCTCTTTCTCTCCTCTCCCCCTGTCTCTCTCTCTCTCTCTCCTCCCCTGTCCCCAATCTCATGGGGAGATTTTGACCCAAAAGTGTGAAAATAATGTAACACGTGGTTTTCTTTTTGATTAATTTGGGGAGGAAAAGGAAAAAGAAAGGAAATTTAAGAACAATGGTTTTAAGGGAGTTGAGATTCTTAGCAACTACAAGTTGAAATATAATGTCTAAAACTGGTAAGATATATTCTCTTATCTGTATATTGAAATGAGGAAAAATTAGTGAAAGGAATAGCTGAAATTATTAGAAATATTGTCTCTGGGAATCAGGGCAGAGTGAACTGTTAGAAGTTTGTTGAATTTAGCTTAGGCTTGTAGAAATAGTGGCATACATTTTTTTAAAGGCATATATTGTATTGATTAAAAAAGCAATGAAAAATAGCCCTACATAGTGAAGTACAGAATTTATCACTGTAACTTAAATACAACATTTTCCCCAAAAACAGACACAGGCATTTCTTTTCTGCTGAAACTAGATCCCATAACATCACCATCCCACTCCCCATTTTTACTTTTATCCAGCTTCTTAAAATTAGATTTGCCTTATGATTTTCATCTCTGGCGTCTTTCGATTTTGAAGTTCATGCACGTGTATGTATGTATATAGTGAATATGCTAAAGTAAAAACTAATACTGTACACACATGTTTTGTTGGTTGTTTTTGTTTAGATGCTAATTTATGAATTGTCACAAGCATGTTAGACATCACTTTTTTCTTTATAAAGAGTAATTAACATTACATTGTGAATACATCTTAATTCAATGTATATTGCTTCACCTACACATTTCTGTGTTTTCCCATAAAATCTATTCAGACTGCTGTAGTTAACAACTTCATTCATCTTTATTTATATGGATTTCAAATATGTATAATCTAGAAGTGAAATTATTGCCAAAGAAAACACAAATTTTTAAAGTTGAAAAATGTCTTCTAATTGTCTCTTGTAAAGGATTGTAACAGTTCACTCTCCAAACAACACTGTAAGAACTCCTGCATATTTCCTCACTAATAATAGGATCCATGGAAATGTATGCCCATCTCTGAAGGGTAAAAATAGTATCATTTTTAATTTACTTAATTATGGATGAAAGTAAGAATCTTTTAATAGGTTAATTAGCTGTATTTACTCCTATGAACTGTCTATTCATATAATTTATCAGATTGTGTGAGTTCTATTGATTTCAATGTCTATCTTTAAAGTACCATGTATAATGTGCCTTCTTTCTTGTAGTTCTACTTATTTTTTTATTTTCATATTTATCTATATGTATGCCTTTGTTCTAATTCAGTACAGCTTCAATCTATTTTTTATCTTTTATTTTATTTGTATCATAATGTCAAGTGAGGCAAACTTTCCTTAATATTTAACTCTTGGTTAACATTATTATTTTTAAACTCAACATTTGCAAACTTTTTATAAACATTTATATTTCTCTACACTTTTCTGACACATCCCCAACAGGAAATTATTAGATGCATGCCTCAGAAGGTAAAAAAAATAAATGAGAAAAATTCAACAGCATCAAAATAATTAAACAATGAAAAAGTAATCATAATAATTAAAATCTAAATAATTAATATCTCTAGCCAGACTAGCATTTATTTAGAACTCCGCTATATTTTGGAGTCAGAAAAATATGGCCTAAACTCATACCAATATTTACACTTTATCAATTAGTAAGCAAAGGGGAAAATATTGCATTTCTTAGAATTTAGATTTCCTTTTCTATAAAATGAGGATTAAACATTTTGCTAGAAAATGTGGGAATTGAGCAAGATATATATTTGCAGACAACATCAAATACTGATTAAGAACTCATATCTTGAAGTCAGACATCTTGAGTCAAATTCTGATAGAAGCCCTTTGTTTTTGTGCTTATAGTACTCATTGATTCGAGTCCTTATTCTAAAGATTCCAAGCTCTGCATTCATGGTAAAGAATGTATTCTCTAGTAACTTTACTTCTTCATTTGAAAACTGAAGACAATAATAATAACTAAATAAATTGATAGCTAAAAGTTTTATGGTGCTAACTACTCAAAATGACTTTGTTCCTAACTGGCACTTATTTGACATCTATGTAACACACATGAAGAACACAGAAAGTGAGGGACAGAGACAAAGAGATCCAGGAAAGGAAGGAGGAAGGGAGAGAGGGGAAGAGAAAGAGAGGGTGGAAGAGGTTAACTTTTATATTAGAAGGTAGGGCATTACCCTGCTGTGATCTGTATGCATGAGTCCACTGAGAATTCTTCCTGAGCCTTGCACCTAGAAAGAGCATGCATCTATGACCTGGAAATCATTTCACTATCAAATATTTTGATTATGTGATCAAAATCCAATAGCCTGTATTCTTCTTAACTATGTATCTGAGGACTTCAAATGAAACCCACTGAATGTCAGTTCTTAGTCATATAAAGGATTAAAGTTAATCACACATAATACTTCCCTTTTCTTCTTCCAAGACATTATAAAGATATATGCACATGACTTTACGTTGTGTAAGAGAAAAAAATCATATTGACCCTTGCATGGCTGTTATGCATAAAAGAATGGGAAATAATGACAACTTGGATTTGTTTCAAGTTATTTGTATGCTGGATTAATTTTTTTTTAAAAGAAAGAGGGACAGAGAGAGAGAGACAGAGAGAATCAACTTTTTAGTTTTTCATGTGTCCCTTGTTGCTCCAACACTTAGTTGTGTACAGCCCCTATGCTGGATTAGTTTTAAAGTAGTTAATAATGCTAAATTACAAACAGATATCTTGTAGGTGTTGGAGCTAGCTACCATCTCCTCCCTTGGGTCTCATGCAACTGTGCAATGGTCTCAATTATACAGCAGTAGGGGTCTCAGTCCATTAAGTCAGAAAATCTGTGGATTGATTTCAGTTCCCAGAAACTACATAAATTACAATAACCAATAATAACTCTTCTCAAGGCTGTGTATACCAGACTGAAAATGAGGGTTATAGGCTTTGAAAATTTTGTTGTGCCTAATTCTTTACCTATGTTCATGCCATAGCAATTAGAAGTTTTTCCTCTATGCCATACGGATATTCTGTGGCCAGGCCTGATCACAACCTCATGCTCAATTTCTCTGCTCCAGCACACAGTTAGTCAGTGTGTTGCTTCACAGCAGGAATCTAAATCAAATAACTATGAACAAAGTCTGCCATGTAGGTGGCTCCTATACTTGCTTTTGAACCTTAAAAGAAAAAAGAAAAAAAATATTGCCGAATGTGCCTCCTACAGTTTTTCACAGTGCTGACCTCCAAACTGACCATAGAAAATGAAACATCCATTACCTTTTGTCTAAATGTTTTAGAACCCTATGTGACTAAACAGGGAGTTTTATGAGAATTGCTTCTGCCACAGCACTTACCCCTGGGAATTGCCTGCATATTATTCTCAAATCATTGGAGGATTGAATCATTCAGGAAATGTTTCCTACAGGATTTGGTTAGTCAGAGTAACAAGGGTAGTTAAACAAAGAGTGTACTACATCGTTTCAAAAAAAAAAAAAAAAGACTAATTTTTGTCTACATTTCCAGTGACCTTTCCACTGTAAACAAAATTTTCCCATCACATTGGATATTCATTTTATTTAAGTCTTCAGAGGATTTACGTTTTAGAACACTTAACACAAAAATGTTACATCTACTGTGTAAAATCCTGAAATCTTAAAAAGAAACTATCATCATATGTACATTAATACCCATTTTGTTTAGAAAAAAATTTGGTCTAAGTAAATATGTGACAATTTTCTGAACTGCTGAATACATTCAGGACAGACTTTAAGCACTGTTAAAACTGCTGTCATCCCTCTTTGACAGAGCACACTCCTTAATGTGAATGCAGTGTCTTTACACTACTTTAAAATGTAAGAGTATCTTAAGCAAGCCAAAGATGTTCTTAGAATGACAAAAATCAGAGGTTTGTTAATAAGGTTATCATAACTTAATCTTATAGAAATCAAAGGCAGAAATATAACAGTTGGTCATGGGGTCTAACTCCAGACTGAATGTGAATGTGGTCTCTGTCCCCTGTTTCCTTCTTTACATGTTGTAAGATGTATGTCTTTTCTGTCAAACTTAAAAGTTTGTGGTGTATAACCTACTACCTCCATTTTAGATCCCCTTCCCCCTTTGAAGATAGTAACTCCCTCCCCTGTGTCATCCACCTTTGTCCGCCCACCTCTTTCCAAGGACCCCTTCGGGTACCAAGCCATCTTCTTCCTGTGAACTTGGAATCACTATGACCCTTTCCACATATGCAGCAACCCCCACCCCCATTTTCTCCCAGTCGCCACCTACCTCCTCTTGCACCTGCCTCCACTTAATCACAGCCAATCGCTCTGACTGTGCACCTGAGCTCCTCCAATTAGAGCAAAGGGCAGTATTGTGTCATGTTGGAATTTAAAAAAACCTCACTTCCATGCTAGGCACGCATTTTTCTTTCACCCTTTGGTTGAAGTAAAATTTCTGCCTTGCTCACCCACACTTGACGATATGTTTAATTTCATTTATAACAATGTCTATTTAATTTCTCTCCTTTTCTTCACCTACTTTATTTGCTTTTCTGGATTACATGGAAAAATAAAAAGATGATCACTGATTTTCTGAATTATGTTAGTTACAGAAACAGAAACCAGAAGAAAGATAATTGGTTTAATTTGAGTCAAGAATAGACTCCCCTCATCTTCAGTCAGCTGTGTAAGCATAAGCTTCATTAATCTTATTCACAGAAATAAAAATAAGTATTGTAGAACTTCCCTTAAAACCTCATGAAGAATTAATAGAATGTTAAGCTCCTAAAAATTTCAAGGCTGTTAAATCAAATTCATGTGCCAAAAAACCTCTTTGAAGTGATCAATATTGCCAACATATGTAAACTCACTAATACTAGTTACCAAATCTATTCTGAACACCAATATATCCTCAGCACTTCCCATTCTCTGGTAATAAGCAGATATTTAATAAAATATGATGAATGAATAAATAAGCAAACACAGATATAAGATATGAACTAAGTAAAGGTGAAGAAAAAGAACAGGGACCTTGAACTTGAAGAATTCACTCTCACCCCTGATATCTCGAGACTTACAATTATGGTTTCTGGAATGGTGCTGTCCTGAGCTCAGAGGTAGAAGTGAAAATGACCTATATGACACAGCAAATATATATTTTCAGTGATTTTTCTGGGGCACAGAAAAGTGTCACAAGAAACATTCTAGGCTAGGCTCTCAGCCACTATCTTTTGGCTCCCCCTAGGGTACGAGTCAGAAATGTAAAACTGCCACAAGTTTTGAGTTTTTGAAGGAGATTAGTAACACACATGCTGAGATATAAAATAAACTATATGAGTGTAATACAAGAGTTGAGTCATGAATATATTGTTAATTAAAACCTAGACAGTCGTGGTGATCAAAGTATTTATTGCTGTCATAAAGGGAGTATCATACAGATGGCCTGACATTCTCAGTGGTGGAGATTTTTAAAGGTTAACTGAATTGGAAAGCTACTCGCTGTCTCCCAACACCACAGCAGCACATTCGGGTAAGAATTTGGATTCAGAGATCACTAAGGCAGTTTTATAAGAAGCATTTTTAAAATAAAAAATAAGTAGTAAGAAAGACAGTGAACTAATTAAATGCCGTGAAACTTTTAAAATTCTAATTCTAACAAAACGTAGCATTTAGCAAAAGTGAGTTAATCAAAGAAAAGGCATACATTGACCAACTAATGAACATGTTGTGACCAGAGACTCTTGAGAATTTAAATCACTCCAGTTTTTGATGACCTACCTTTATTTTAGGTTGCTTGCTGAATTGATTCATTTATGTCTATCTGTGAATCTTCACAACTCTTTTTTCCCTGATTTCTGAGTATTATTAACATCTACAGTGGCATCATTCAATATATTTTAAATGTCACATTTCAGAATATATTAACCTACATTTCTTTTTATATTTTAAAATAATGGTTTAAAGTTTGAAACCTAAACCTTCTTTTCCTCTTCTATGTGCTGTTTATTAAAATTGTAGTCTTCATAATATAGTGACCTCTTTTAGCATACCCATCTTTTCACAAAAAGATTGTTAATAGATCATTAGAACATTTCTAAGTTAATCTAGTCAGAGAACTTGCTGTTTGTTTTATTTTTCATATTATTTAATTTACAGTTCAAAGATATTATAGAGAAAGAAGAAAGCAAATTAATTGCCATTTTAATTTCTATGATCTCTTGGGTCTCTAGATAATTTGCCTTTTTTTAAAAAAAATTTTGGTATGACAGCTATGCAGTACTTACAAGCCCTTTTTACTGGAGCTACTTATTGCCCTTTTAATTTCCATAGTGAGCTAAATTTAATACAACTATTATCAAATATCTGGAATCTTTCCATGGAGAAGATTTAAATATTATTTAAAAACTTATGTAAGTTATTGGGGAATTATTTCTAGAACTAGCAATATGCTTTTGTCTATTGGATTTGAACTCTTCTTTCTTCTGAAGTTGTAGCTAATTTTCATTGGGACTGCATTTGAAAACTGACTTTACTCAAGATCCAAATTCTAATCCATGTGAATTTGGCTAAGTCTATGAGCAAAATTAAATTTTCTTGGCCACAGAAATACTAGACATATGATTTTAGCCAGTTCAATCAGGTTCTATTTATGTGGCTTGGAAACAAAAGCTTTTAAACTGATTCAAAATTTGGCACAGAAAAATTAGTATTGACATCAACAGATTTTGAAGCTGAATTAACTAAGGAAGTAAGAAAGCTCAGTTAGGATTCTTCTAGGCTTCCCTGTCCCCAATCCCCACTGTGCCAGAATCTGGTATTTCATATCATATGTTAGTATAACACCTTTATCTATGGTCAGATTATGCATTGGGACTTCCCAGATCTTCTGTCTATTGAGCCTTTAAAATTAGGATTGAGGCAGAAAAATGTCATAATCTCTGTTGGGTACTTCTGCATCTTTCAGCCTTCCAGGAAAGTCCTGAAGACAGTCTGTTTGAAAGCAGAGCATAACAACAATAGTGCTTTGTTAAATGAAACTACTTTTACCTGTGGACTGCAATAAAACATGACCAAAATTCTGAACATTTGTGATTTCATTAAGTTTGAAAAGAAAAATTCTATATGTTTTAGGGTAATAATCACTTAATCAAAGCCTGACACTACTTGCAATCCACAAGCCCACGATCTAACTTAGAAATTTTGACCTAATTACAGACCAGAGAGGAAGAAAGTGAGGAGAAAGGAAATTTATTTTTGCATTGCAAACTGCTGTTGGGGAATACTTTAGCAATGTGTTGAATTAGGAGAAATGCTAAATGGTAGACTAATATAGTTTATGCCTGTAATATACAGGGATGGGCAAGGCTTTCAGACCAAGGCTATTTATTCACCTACCCATTTGCACCATCCTAAATCTGTGTTTCCATAATATACTTAAACGACATCTTTTTAACTTTGGTTGGTTTAAAGAACACAATTGCTTCAAACTAGTTTTGAAAACTGTTAAAAAATTTAAGAGATGATTTTGAAAAGGAGATTGCAGTTTTGTTAAATACCTGTGATTATTCAGTTCCAGAGGTGATGCTTTCACCCTAAAAATTGCACTAAGAGAAAGAGAGTGATTATGTTGGGGTAGGTCCTAAGAGCCAAAGTCCTCATTCAATGCACCTCCTGAACAATTGTGAAGGATGACGTATACAAGAGAACTTCTTAGAAAAAAATAAAGTCTTCAGCTGCTGAAATAATTCCTTCATGGCAGGTAAGGAAGACCCTATTATTCCCGCCAGGCAATACACTATAAAAACCATAATGAAACATCAATTGCTTTCATTATGGGAATTTTAAAGTAAAAGTTTACATTGCATTTATTGTTTTTGCTGTCCCTAACAACCAAATGCTTACTGATTTCTAAATAAACTTAAATAAATACAGTTTAATTCAGAAGACCTAGGTGAGATAAGCAAATCTTAACATTATTCTTGATAGTATAGAATAAGGACATAATTTTTTATACTAATGTGGGTGGTTTGAATATTTACTGTAAAATATTTCAGACTGCCATTCTGGTACTAAAGAATATATAAGCAGTAAGTAATTTTCATGTTTTTCCCTGATGGCAGTTTTTATCCACAGGTTGTTAAGGCCATTATCAAAGTAGTATACCAAATTTCTTTTGTTTTAAATTCATTCAACATAGTCTTACATTTAGTAGGGAAACTTTGCCACACAATCACGAGCACATGCATAATGACAGAGCAAGCCGAGGCTGATGTCAGTTCATGTTCTTCCCCTGATCCCGTGGTTTCCCTATTTTACCACCATGCTACTTGGGCTTCTCATGGAAGTCAAAGATTCCCCAATGGGTTAATAACCCCCATACTCCCTACCTCCAGCTCTCTTGATATCCCCCTATTTCCTCCCCCCTTCCATCTCCCTCCCTTCATCCCCCAGCATCACAGGCAAGGTTCCCCTTCTCACGTAATAATTCACCTATATTGAGGTTACTATTAGCTTAGCCAACTTTCAGTCTGTTTCTCATTGCATTCTAGCTTCCATATGTGAGCAAAATCATTCAGCCCTTGAGTCTCTGAGTTTAGGATATTTCAATCAGCATAAGTTTTTCTATCTCCATCCATTTGGCTGCAAATGTAATGATATCCTTCTAATAGTGAAGTAGAATTTCTTTGTATATATGTACCACAGTTTTTGAATCCACTCGTCCTGTGAAACAGGGGCATCTGGGTTGATTCCATAGTTTAGCTCTAATAAATTTGTCTGCTATAAATGTTGATGAAGCTGTAATCTCAGTAACATGCCAATTCTAGCTCTTTTGGGAAGATACCATGAATGGGATAGCTGGGTCATAAGGTGGCTCCAGCCCCAGTTTTTTGAGGAGTCGCCACACTGCTTTCTAGAGTGGCTGTACAAGTTTGCAGTCTCACCAACAGTGTGACAATGTTCCTCTCTTCCCACATTGCATCCAGCATCTGTCATTATTCATATTCTTCATTTTTGCCATTCTGGCAGAAGTGAGGTGGAATCTCAGTGAAGTTTTGATTTTAATTTCTCTATTGCTAGTGATGTAGTACATTTTCTCATATATTTATGGGCTTTGGGCTTCCTCTGCTGAGAAATTTCTATTTAGTTCCCTAGGCCATTTATTGATTGGATTATTTGTGGTTTGGGGGTTCACTTTTATGAGTTGTTTGTATATTCTGATATTAGCCCTCTGTTGGAGGTGTAGCAGGCAAAGATTTTCCCCATTCTGTAGGTTCTCATTGACACTCTTGACTAATTCTTTAGCTATGCAGAAACTTTTCAGTTTAATGGCATCCCATTCATTTATTCTTGGCTTTAATTCTTGCACTATGGGAGTCTTGTTAAGGAAAGTGATGTTGACACCTATGTCATGTAGTGTTAATCCTATTTTTCCTTCAAGCATTTGTATAGTTACTGCTTTAATTTCCAGATCCTTGAACCACTTTGATTTGATTCTTGTGCAGGGTGAAAGGTAAGGATCTAATTTCAGTTGTCTACATATGGCTGTCCAGTTTGCCCAGCACCATTTGTTGTATAGACTATTCTTCTACACTATGCATTTGCCCCCTTTCTTTATCAAATACCAGATGATTTGAGTATTTGTATCAGAATCTTCTATTCTGTTCCATTGGTCTTCAATTCTGTTTCATACCAATTCCACTTTTTTTTGTACTATAGCCCTATAGTATAATTTCTGGTCAGGAATTGTGATACCTCCTGCTTCCTCTTTCTTGTTTAGTAATGATTTGGGTATTCTGGGTCTTCTGTTGTTCCATATGAATTTGAGAATTGCTTTTTCTATATCTGTGAAGAATGACATTGGTAACTTGGTGGGGATTGTATTGAATCTGTATAGGACTTTTGGTAGAATGGTCATTTTTATTATATTGATTCTTCATAACCAAGACTTGGAATGCTTTTCCATCTACTCAGGTCTTCTGCAATTTCTTTTTATAATGTTCAATAATTTTCTTTGTACAGGTACTTAATATCCTTTGTTAGATTGATGCCCAAGTATTTTATTTTTTGAAGAAATTGTGAATGGGACAGACTTCCTGATTTCTTCTTCAGAGGACATGTTGCTGGAGTATAGGAAAGTTAATCATTTATGAGTGTTGATCTTATAGCCAGCCACTTTGCTGAAATCATTTATAAGCTCTAGAATTCTTCTGGTTGAGCTTATTGGGTCTTCTAGGTATAGGATCATGTCATTAGCAAATAGAAACAACTAGGCTTCCTCTTTTCCTATTCAAATTCCCTTGATTTTCTTCTCTTGTCTGATAGCTCTGGCTAGGGTTTCAAGAACTATGTGGAATAAGAGTGGTGAAAGTGGACATCCTTGTCTTGTTCCTGAATTCAGTGGAAATGCTTTCAGTCTTTCTCCATTAAGCATAATGTTGGCTATGGGTCTGTCATAAATGGCTCTTACAAAATTAAAGTATCTTCCTTTGTTCTCTGTCTTCTCCAGAGTTTTGAGCATAAAATGGTGATGAATTTTATCAAAGGCCTTTTCTGTGTCAATAGAGATGATTATATGATTTTTAATTTTAATTCTGTTTAAGTGGTGATTTACATTTATTGATTTGCATATGTTGAGCCAGTCCTTCTTTCCTGGAATGAGGCTTCATTTGATCATGATGCATTATCTTCTTGTTGTATTTTTGGATCCAGATAGAATTTTATTAAGATTGTTTGCATGTGTTCATCAGGATAATTGGTCTGTTGTTTGTTTCCTTGATATGTCTTTGTTGGATTTTGGTATCAGGGTTTTATTTGCTACATAGAAAGTGTTTCGGAGGGTTTCAACCCTTTAAATTTCATGGAAGATCTTGCATGGGATTGGTGTTAACTCTTCTGTTAATGTCTGGTAGAATTCTGCTGTGAATCTATCAGGTCCTGGACTTTTCCTCTTTTGGAAGGCCTTTGATTGTTTTGATTTCACTACCTGAGATTGGTTGGTTTAGGATTTCAATATCCTCCCATGTTATTTTGGGAATGTCATATGTGGCAAGACATTTGTCCATTTCTTCCAGATTATCAAACTTGGCAGAGTATAATTTTTCAAAATAAGTTCTGATAATCTGGATTTTGGTAGAGTCAGTGGTGATATCTCCATTTTTGTCTTGATTTTGTTGATTTGTTTTACTTATTCTTCCTTTTGGTGAGGATGGCAAGGGGTCTGTTGATCTTATCAAAGTAGTATACCAAATTTCTAATGCTTGTCTTTGCTTTATAGAATGAAAAGGGTGAAAATCTATAGGTTTATTTATCATTTATTATACTAATGGAAGTATTAGCAGTATATATACTAAGCAACACTAGATTTGGAAACATTCCTCAAAACTGGAATTCTCATTAAAGGGATTTGAATAATCTTGTATATACTACATTTTATCTGGAACACCATTATATTAAATCATGTATTAGAAGTTTTACTAAAATATATTAAATTTTAATAAGCTAGATATATTGTTATCAACTGAATTTTTGTGCCTTCCCAAAATTTATATGTTCAAGTCTTAACTGCTAATGTAATGATGTTAACAAGCAGGAATTTCAGGAGATAATTAAATCATATGGGTGGAGCCCACAGGATAAAACAGTGCCCTTCAGAAATATGGATTGGAGACTGAACATATTGTTCAGTGCTAGAGCATTTGCCTAAATTGTAGAAGCCCCTGCATTCATCCCCAGTGCTTCAACAAATAAAGAAAAGGTGGGGAGGATGTATCTGAGATGGTACTTTTGTTTTCTTTGTGTCACATGAGGAGATAAGGGACAGTTGGCAGGCTACAGTATGTTCTCTCCAGAATGTGGTAATGCTGCATTCTTATCTGGAACTTCAAGCTTTCGCAACTATGAAAAATTATCTGCTATTGTGTGTAAGCCACCTAGTCTATGGCACTTCCCTACAGAAGCCTGAATTAAGACACACATGTGTTAAATTTTCATTATAATTCCTCCCCTGACCAATGAGTCAGTGACAAGTATTTTTTAAATTTCAAAGTTATAGATTCAGAGGTTTAGAAGCGGATATATAAAGAAATATCATTGCATATACTCATTAAAGATAATTATTCTTAATAAATTGGAATGTAAGAAGTGATACATAAGAGTGTCTAGTGCAAAAAAGAAAGAAAATAAAACACATTTTAAAAATTAAATTCTTTTACAAAGTAAAAGGAATTAAGTTACAAATTAAATGTGAATATTATTTAATATTAATTCACTCATTATAACTAATTACTTTAGATGTCAAGTAATGTGAACTTCATTTAGACTTCTAAAATTCACTTACATGGAATAATTTTTTTACAGTTAAAAAGACCTACTTTATCCCCAAGTATAAATGATAAGAAATATTGTCCTTATCTTTTAATATTTTATTAGCATTTTATATGAAATCCAATATACAAAAGAAGACTGTTGGAGAAACTTCTTGACAATATTTGGTAGTGAGATTATTCCTTTTCTAACTAAGCTATTGAAGCACAAAAAATGAGACTTTAAAAGAGGAATTTTTTAATGCTTATTTACTTCTAGAATGCTCTACCTCTGTACTTCCAAAATTTTTGTATGTGTTTGGCATTAGTGAATAACAACAGCAATATGTTTAAGCATGGAAATATAATTACTTTGTGGTTATCAATATAAAGATTGACCCATTGCTTGTCTGGCTCCATTATCTTGAAGTGATATGTATTGATAGCCATATTTTGTTTTGAAAAAAATATATATATAAAAAAACAACTTTATTGTTGCTTAATGGCTTAAAATAGAGCCACGATGGTCATGGTAAAAAATCAACTATATCAAAAATCTGAATGAGATTTCAGTAACAATCCATGTTTTAGTCAGCTTTTTCATTTCTGTGACCAAAAGACTAGACAAGAACAATTTCTGAGCTGGAAAAGTTAGTTTGGTACTCATAGCTTCAGAGGTCTCAGTCTACAGCGGCCTGCTCCATTGCTCTGCCCCTGATGTAAGGCAGAACATGATGGGTCATGGCAGAAGTGTGTGGAGGAGGAAAACTGCTCAGGACATGGCATTCAGAAAGCAGAGAGAGTTTCACTTACCAGGGACAAAATATAAACCCCAAAGGCACACTTTCTGTGTGCTACCTCCTGACTACACTTACCTCCCAGTTAAGTCGTATCAGTGAATTAATCCACAGTTTAGATTATACCTCTCATTATCTAATCCTTCCACTTTTGAATATCCTTGTATTGGCTCACACATGAGTTTTATTTTGGGGAGTGCCACATATCCAAACCATAGCAACCCAGGCCAAAGGTCATTTATGCTATAATTTCCTATTAGAATGCACATGTATGTATATTGTGTAGCATAATGATAATGAGATAGAAGAGTCATATAAATTATCATCTGGACATTTCTGATTGTGTTTATATTTCTAACATTTGTGCTGAAATTAGTTTGTGTTAAGGTAACTTACAATGTGAGCTTGTGGTGCACAGCATTCTAATGAATTATGTAATTTGGATTTAGTGTTTCTAATACTAATAGGTATATGGAAAGTTTGAAAAATAGCAATGAAAGTTCCATGCTGAGGGATTTGGGGTACTGGGAGAAGTAAGCATTTATTATGGGGATAAGGACTATTTTTAATGTAGAAATATAAAGAATGGAAAACTTCACTAGCAGACAGACAGAAAAACATAAAGATTCCAAAGCCAGAGAATATAAAGGCTATGCAATAGAATACTATTGACTGACTGAGGAATATGAGACGTAGCAATCACACTGCACCAGGCAAGAAACTGCTGAAATATTGCTTTCAAGAAATAGAGTATGTTGTAGAGGTCAGAGATCTTCTTCTGAGATGATTCCCCCATATCCCCACCCTCCAGTCTCCTAGATACCCTTCCTAAGCCCTCCCCCCAACCTGTCCCCCACCCTACTCCTCTAGGTATCATAGGCAATCATCCGCCTGTTTACATAGAGAATCATACAATTTGAGGTTATTATTAGTTTAACCATCTAACATACTGCTTCCCAATGTATTCTAGCTTCCACATATGAGAGAAACCATTCGGCCCTTGAGTCTCTGAGATTGGGATACATCACTTATCATAATTCTTTCCATCTCCATCTATTTGGCTGAAAAAGCCATAATATTTTTTTCTCTAATGGCCGAGTAGTATTCCATTGTGTATATGTCCCAAAGTTTTGAATCCACTCGTCCAATGAGGGGCTGGGGGAAACAGAAACATGGGGAACCCAAGCGGGGCATCCATGACATGGCATTAGCCTTGGAAAACTATGTATATATACATTTGTTCTTGATTGTTTGACAATATTTCCCCCTCAATTGTAACTCCATATTCATCTAATAAAAAAGGGTGGGGAGAAAAAAGGATGGAAAGCATGAAGTGCTCACCCAATGCCTGCTTGCAAGACCCAGGCATCTTGAAACTTTCTTGAGTGTGCCATGTCACTCAAATTCAGGTCTGCCTCAAAAAGTCATTCCTTCTCCATGTAAGAATCAAGTGGTCTCAGAAAGAGCAGTTTAAAAAACAAGCATCGGTTTATGTAATACTAGCTTTTTCCCCCATTGACTGTTTCTTAGATCAAGAATACCACTCTTCTAATAGTGCCTGGCAATTAGTAGGATTGTGCCTCTCTCTGTAGGACTGAGAAACAGAAGGTAATTAGAAGATTCTTTTATGATTTCTCTTTTAATTATGTCATTCCAATCATGTAGACCTTTGCATTAGTTATCCCCAGTAATACTCAAGTTAAGCTTACTTATATTAAACTACCAAACAAAATTGGACAAAAAATTCAGAGCAAGTATTCAGATTTGTAACCAGTCTAAGCTCTAGGACATCTACAACCAGAATAAGCCCTAGGGCATCTATGTAAATGCATATCATATTGTATGCATTTTTAAGAAAAACATTTAAACAATGTATTTCATAGTATCTATTGGTCATTTTCAATTTTATCTTTATAGGAATTTGAGTTGAGTTTGTCCCAGAGACTATTTCTTTTTTCAGGGCTGAGGACCGAACTCAGGGCCTTGTATGTGCTAGGAAAGCACTCTGCCACTGAGCTAAATCCCCAACCCCTTTTATTTTATTTTTTAAAGAGAGAGAGAGGAAGACAGAATCTTTTATTTTTTGTTTATTTTATCATCTATTGTTTTGTTTTTCTGAAGCTTAGTTGTGTATATGGTGCTGGGGTTTGAATGCAGGTCCTCACACTTGCCAGGCAAGCACTGTAACTGCTAAACCACCACTCCAGCAACCCCAGAGACCATTGTAATTATCGTATTGGACTCCTCTTCTGCTCCACCTAGCACTTTGCACTCTGTAATTTGGCCATTGCTGCAGCATCGGTTTTCATATGACTTTAATGTAACCACATCTGCTTCAGCTGCCCATGTAGCTCAGCAGTACTATTTCTGTACTTCTTTGATCCACCAGAGCAGGATACTTCTGGGAGTTCACCCTAAACTCACACAGGCATAAATTGGTGGTGCAAGAGAAGTGGGAAATTTTTTCCTTGCATTAACAATGAGAGATGGGATTTGTTATCAAATATTCCCTTTTTAGCTCCTTGCACTATTTGAGGGTTTTTTCTCTATAGGTCTTTAGAAAATCCTGGCAAGACTGGGTGCAATTATCCACAGAGTAATCAAAATGTCTGGTTAAACTGGTTTTCCTCTTTCTTTGTTTCAGTATTCCTGCTTCTTAATTTTTATTTCTTCTTCTTTTTTTAAAATAAGCCTACATCCATGTAAACCTTCCAGGATTCTACTTTACTGAGAGAATCTTGTCTAAAAGAGAATTATAAAAGACAAGAGAAGAGCAACTAAGTGAGCAGCTCTGTTTAACAATGTGTGATTGGACAGGACATCTTTTACTCTGAATAATCTACTTCTTTCCTAATACCATAGGAAACTTCCATTGACATATCAAAATCAAAAACTACGAACTTGGCATTCAAGGCCTGGCTTTTATTTATCTTAATCCCATTGATTAAAGGAAATTTGTGATGAAGGATGACACAAATAGCAGCTTAGATAAATATTGGAACCTGTTGAGTCAAGCAATGCATTGAATAAGTTATTGAATCATTGATTTCTTTACACATATAATGAATGTATTTATATGTGTGTATTAAGAATAAATATATATATATAATTGATGTCACCTTTTTCTTGATTTTATTTGAATAGCAATTTGTGGAAAGATAAAACAAAAAGTGGTTATAAAGCCATCTGCGTGAGAGAGCACTGCATCTGTTCTAACAATCACGCACATGGATGCTATGCTTGAAGAAAATCATGCTTTCCAGAAAGCAAGTACTCTTTGTGTACTTGCCCTAATGCTCATTAGAAAAATATCTGCTGGATGCAGGTAATCTAACTCCAAAGTGTTCCAAAGTGGTAACTTGGCCAGTCAGCTCAAGATCTGATATAAATGTGTGAGCTGCACCGAAAAACAGTTTAGAGCATTTACCTGGTGTAGCTCTTTGGTGTCTATTGTTGCAGCTAGAACTTTCTGTTCCTACTGTAGAGTAACTCAGGGTTTAGAAATAACTCACCTTAATCAGGAATAAGAAAACAAAGTAATTCAAAAATAATGACATAAAATAGGTAGAAGTAGCCTGGGAAACTTATTGCCCTAAAAGTTTCTTTCTTTTACTCTGAAATTTTTTCACTCTCCTGAGATATGATAAGCTTCTTTTTCTTGGTCTTTGAGCACTTGGTTCTGCCTCATTCTACTGATGTTTGCTCATAATACACAGACTCTCACTGTTCAGTGATGTTTGTTATATGATCGCTTCTATGGCTTCCAGGTACAGGTTCCATACACTTGCCCTCAATAAGGACAGTATTTGGTTTTTCAATGCTTTTTTAATCTACAGAACATTTCAGCACATTTTTAGTTCTTGGCTATTTTCCCATAGCACGTTGGGTTGTCTTTATGCCCATTCACATCAACACTGAACTTCATTATTACTAATCCATCTTCTACATTGAAGGAATGTCTGAAGATTTCTAAGACTCAGTCTAGAAAAATGCATAAAGTATACTTTGCTTATTCAAACATCTTTAATCTTATTAATAAAAAAGTGCTTTTAGAAAATAGTTTGTTCTGTTCACTAAAAGTCCTAATTTTCTTCTATACTAGTACAAACTTTTCTGTGAGTCAACTAAAAGTATGGCAAAGTTTCAATCAATATTGGATGTTTTATAGGTGAAAATAATTGCAAAATGCAAAGATTCAAACTATGCTGTTCAAATTATTCTGTTTTAAATGCTAGGAAATATTTTCATGGTGGGAATACAGGAGATTTACATATCATTTCTTATTAATGGATATTATATACAACATTGAAAATTGATGAGAAATAATTGATATTCCGTAATTGATGGAATATTTAACATTAGACATTAGATTCACAGTTATGTGAGCTTGGTTTTAACTTGATAATAAATTGAAGAATTATTTTCTTTCTTTAAGATATTTTATTTGTACTGGGGATTGAATCCAGGGGTATTTTACCACTGAACTACATCCTCAGCCTGTTTTATTTCTTGTTTTGAATAAAGTCTCATTGAATTCCTGAATCTGACTATGAACTTGGGATTCTCCTACCTCAGCTTCCTGAGCCACTGGAATTACAGGTGTGGGCCACCACTGCTATAAGTGTTTACCTTTTCCTGAAAAGTACTTGTTTTACAAGGATATTTATCTACAAATTCGTATATATATATATATATATATACATATATACGTATATATACACATATATACATATATATATGGTTTATCTGTATGTTCCATTAACTAGTAGTAGAATGTAAGAGTCACTTCATTGCTACTTGATTTTTATGCCCATACTTGTGATATCCAGATATCATTTACAGCATACTAAAGTAATGAATAATGTGAATTATGTTCATTGCAAAGTTCTTTCTAAAAAAAGACAAGAAGTTAAAATGACTTTCTATTTATGATGTGACTGATGTTACTCCAAGAAGTATGTCAATATTCCCTTGTAATATTATCAAAATCCTGGGCCACTTTAAAGGTTGAGAGGTTCTGTCTCTATCTGCACAATGGCTCCTGATTTCTCAAGGCAGTTATTATGTAATCATAGAAAACTAAGAAGGACAAGAATTGAATACATAAATTACAGTATAATATTCCATATGATATTATACAGCTTCTATAAAAATAAATCTATGGTAGGCAATTAAGTGAGACAGGGAAATACATACAAAAATAGAATAAATATGAAATTATTGGAATGGTAATACACGACACATAGTAAATTTAATATGTACTTAACAGTGCTAAAAGCATCATTAATCTTTACATATTGTGAAGTGTGCAAATAGTACTAAAGCTTAGCAATCTTCTAGAGATCAGTAAATCTAAATTTTTCCCTTTTGTACTATATCTACTTCCTTGAGTGTGTAGCTATAATTATTGTTATTATTATTTTAAATCCATCATTTCACTGTCTCTTGAAGAAATGTGACATCATGGATACTGCTATTGTGCTTCATCCATCAACTGCTTTAAAATGGACTTGTGGCAAAATAAAAATTACTGCTAGAAGCAGCTTCTTTGGAACACTCATTTTATCATGCCACAGACCTAGTGATCTCTCTTAATTTCCCACGTGAGACAATGAGAATCCTTTTTTAGTGAAACTTATTCTTGCAGTGCAAGTCACTGTTCAAAAAGGCAACCAAATTTAGATTCTTTCTACTTGGGAAATATGAAAACTGAGAACAATGTGGTTGAGAGGAAAATAGTTCTCTAAGATGGAAGTTGATGCCTATGATCACAGAGCAATTCATTAAAGTTCCTTGTGGGCTGACTCAGGATAAAGGCACTGTTGATAAGACCTTACTACTGCTGCAGAGTAGCTTTCAGCAAAATGATTCCACTGTAGTGTGTCAAGGGAATTAATAAGGGAAGAAGGATGATAAGGAGAATAAGCACCTGTTTAATCACAAATGCAATACAACTGCATTTCATATCCCTCTGTGGCAATTAGTGGCAAGTATAATAATATACTAGTATTACTAAAGCAGCACACTAAAAGACATCATTTTAGCTCAATGATAATGAAATTTTAACTCATTATTTTTATGTGCACCGTTTTAGAATTATGTAATTTTAACTTACTTAAAAATATACAAAGTTAATAAAATAATTTTAATTTTTATTGAGTTTTTCACATGACTTTCGTTGCTCTGACACTTAGTTATGTAAAGTGGATGCTGATAAACGCAAGCCACTGCTCCAGCCCCCCATTGACAGTATCTAAAGTAATTAAAACAGGGTAATGGTCTTGGCATCAAAGGCTATTATAGTTGAATGTGATCTACTCAACTAATACAAGAATATTTTACTGAAGATCTCTCTTGTGTTCAATTTTTTCAAGTATGCTTCCTTTGTATAACAAGTTATTCATTAATTTGGGGTATTACATGTATGTAAAAAGTAGTATGAACTTAGCTATAAATGTGCCCCTCACTCTGCTCCCATCTTAAAAAAACAATTTAATATTCTTGATTTGTTTTCTCAGTATGGTTTGGTTATTCAAGTCTATTCTCTTCTCCATGTCTTGATTGCTTATAATGTGAACCCTCTCTTATTCAGTTCCTAATACTTCCTATTTTGTCTAAATCCTCAAACTACATTTGATACTTTTGGAAAGTATAGGTCAAATAAGCAGAGCTAAAGTGTCATCTCAAAGATATTGGCTAATTATAAATGCGAGTTAAACTTTTCAAAAAAACATTCTTTTAGTAAATTATATGTATTAGCATTTTGTAAAGAGAAATATATGTCAGGTGGTAGAGATACACACATTTTCATGGAGCAAATGAGACATAAGCCAAGCTGAGATTTGGAGACATGGATAGGAAGGAGCATTGCAAAATCGGTGGCTGTGTGCAAAGATACCAATAATGACATTGACAATGTCGTCTTTTTCCTTTGGTCTCCAATGTAGTGACTATGCACATTTTTTTTCAAGAATTCTATATCCAAATTTTGAACCTCTTTGAACCTCATTCTCTAGATGCAGTCCACAGTAATATTACAAATATGAAAATCTATTTGGGAAAAACTATTTTTATTAAGACATTCCTTTGAAAGTAGCAAGGTAGAGACACATTTTATTGAGATTATTTAATTTTTCTTCAGTAGATATTGTTATGTTGTGCATAACACAATATTGATCCATATTATACAACAGAGATGTTGGAAATAAAAGCTCCATAGAAACATGTGTGTTATTACTACACTTATTAGTTAAATAATGTATGTTTAAAATGAAGAATTATGGCATGTCTGTAATATACAAATTTCATTTAATCCATGATACATGTGGAATAACAAAGAGGAAATGTAGGAAGAACTGACCAGATGCTAAAAGCAGATGGAAAACTTCAAGTGGTGTATTAAAAGCACAGGTCTACACTGCTATAGCTTGTGATTAAAATATCTTTGTATCTATTCAGGCACCAGCATCTGGCCTACTGCAATTCAGAGGTATTCAATGGTTAGAATCACAATTTCTTCAAAAATCGAAATTTACTTTGTAAATGTAGTCAGTCAGCAGAAACTTAAAAGTATCTCTCCATTTTTCATAACAACATCATACTAAATCTGGCCTTTCACAATTAGAATTCACACATTTTGCAACTAAAGTTGAATAAAAGTTTAATCAAATTCACTGAGCCACTAAAAGGGCAATAAGAAAATGAACACATAACTAACAACATAACTTTGCATTCCCCTAAAGTTATCTAAGGAAAAACCCATGTGTAACTTGAGAGGTAATTGGCAGTAATATGCAACTTTAAAATTATGTGACTTTAATTCCAAAATTTTATAATGTTCCTATTTGACCTTAATACATTTCATTTTCAATCTTTATTAATTATATAAGAAATATAAAGAAACAGAGTTAATGAGTTATTAATATTTATCACGAGGGAGATCAATGTTTAAAAACATTTTTACTACATAAAAACAAAAAATAATTATTCCATTAAGTAATATTATATAAACAAAATAATGTCCTATGATTTATATCTCCTTTACTCTTGCTCTATTCCTCAGTTGACTCAATACTTTTATGTAAATGTGTGTCATATAAAGAGGCTTTCTCTATTTTTTCCCAATCTATCCAAATTCCTCCATGAAAGCATCAGACATGAATGTAAATTCAGTATGCATTAAATTCCTAAGCTCCCTGCCCCCTGCTTTATGATCCTTTCTACTCATCAAGACAGAAGACCTAATATAATTTCAGAGAAAATCTCAGATGTGGTCAATGATGCCTACATTCTCTCTCTCCACTTTAATATTAGTCACAAATCGTTGACTTTGTTTATTTAAATACATGTTACTGCTTAGAGATTATTAAGATCAAGAAACTTGAAGCTTTTCTTACAAATACCTCAGTTCAAAAACCTAGTCCATGACCTGACGTTTTCAATGTTTACAGTGAATGTACCATATGTGGATAAATTAATTACTTTTATTATAAGATCACTTGCATATAAGAACTTACAAAAGATATTTCTTGAAAATTCAACTTCTTTATTTACTTGACATAAAATACAATTTAAAATAATATGTTAAATAAATTTTTTGTGCTTTTTCCTTTCTGTCCTTCATTACACCTAACGAACCCATTATCTAGATGATTATATAGAAAATTACTTAAAAAAATAATAGTACTGCAAGTATACAATTATCTTGCTTTTCAAAATTTCCTTCTATATGTAAGACTAAAAATTTATGTTTCTGGAAAAACATTTCTATGGGTTGAAGTTCACATACATAATTGAATGAAATATAGTCAAGGATATAAAAGAAATGATAATCCTCACATTTGAGCCATCAAAAGCTCTCTTCTTCCTGATATAATGATTGACTCATTTGATGGTCAGCATTACAACCCTATCAGATGAAGAAAAAACATTACTGATTCCAAACGCGACAGTGATAGAAGTTAATGGATGTCTATAACACAATCATTGTAAGTTTATTTATATTTTAACACATTTTTAGTCCCTATACATTAATATTAGTAATCATGAATTTTTCCAGAGTATTCCTGGAGAATTTCCATTTTGTTATGGTTCATATATACGTAATTCATACTTGTGTATGACATAAATTAAAAGGGATAAAGAAATAACAGGTTCAAAATGTACATGAAAAATATCATAAATATAAAAATAACATCAAAAAAGCTGTGACAAGGGTTGGATAGGTGGCTCACTGGCAGAGCACTTGCCTATCATGATTGAGGACCTGGGTTTGATCCTCAGCATCGCATACGCAACTAAGTGGAGGAAAAACAAAAACCAGATGAAAAAATAAAATTAACTTTGAATTCTCTCTCTCCCATTCACTCTCTCTGTCTAAAAAAAAAAACCAAAATGCTGTGACAAAAGCGGTAAAGTTCTGTTAAGATATCTGTATTCAAGAAACAAATGTGAGTCTCTAAAATAAAGCAAATGCAAAACATAGGTTCAAGTAGAAATTGAAGATAAAAGAGAAACTGTCTAAAATTCCATTGTTACTGAACCCTGTGAGTTTATTTGGAGCTGTTTCAACTTCTTTCTGGATTTTATGTACCGAATAATTCTTCCTATGAGCTAAATGTGTTTGAGTCACTTTTTTCCCACCACTCTTACTTGAGGGAATATATAAGCAGATCCTGATTACTGCATCTGCTCTCTGACAAGAAAGAAAAAGGGAGATCAGATTTACCTTTCTGGGGGGGGGATATACATTTATGAAACAAAAGTTCTCAAGACACTAGGTAATAGTCTGATACCAGAGATATGTGGAAATGTTAACTATTATGTTTGCCCCAGAATATTCCCTTAAAGACAATTTCTAGGGCAAGACACGAGGAGGAATCACAGAAAAGTCAGGCAAAAGATGTGGACTGGGAAGATACAGAGATGCCAACGATCCTACGCAGAGCAGTATTCTAAAAACAACACCAGAGAGCTAAGGAAGTTTCACCTCTACTCAGAAGAATACTAGCCACCAAATGAATGGCAAAACAAAAGTATAAGAGTCTAGGAAAAAAGCATCTGAAGACTTCAGAAGGAAAAATGGGATCAATGTCTTGCCCATAAGCCAGAGAGGGAGACCTCACAACTTGCAGGACATTCTCTTACAGTAGTGAGGGAAAATTAGCATTCAGATCATACTGTACTAGTCCTGTTTAACTAATTTTAAAACTCAAGACTTCAAAATTTCAAACTGTTTTCAAGAAACTTGATCCCATCACAGAATAATCCACAAGAATAGTTATAGGAATTTGTGAATACCCAAAATCACAATTGCTAACACATGAAAGAGATAAGATGCAACATAACTGGAAAGATTATAAACCAAAAAAACAGTAATAACAAGGAGAAAAGATAAATAATAGAAACTTACAAAAAATAGAAAACAGAAAAGACTCAAATTATGAGTACCAGAAATGAAAGAGGAACCATTACTACTGATCTTGTGGATGTTGACAAGATAATAAGAGACAATTATGAAGAACTCTATGATCACAAATCCAGTGATCTAAATAAGAGTGACAAATCCATTGAAAGAGACATCTGCCAAAACTCACTTAAGTCCAAAAGGATAAGCTGTATAGACCTATATTTGTTAAAGAAATTGAGTCCATAATTAACAACCTTCAGCAGGAAGTTGGCAGTCAGCATGAGGGCTGCATGTAGGATCTCTCCATGAAACAGGACCCCAACAGTGGGAGAAGTGCCTTTCCGCAAAGTGGGGGAACTGCAAATTTTTTGCCTAAACTCATTAGTAGACAAACAAGGAAATTTAGAGTCACAGAGACTTAGGTATACCAAGCAAGGAAGAAAAACCAAGTAGGGACCTAGCAGCTCCAGCTGCAAGGAATACCACCCAGCAGGTGCACTGCTGGATCTGCATAGAGGGAGAGAAGATCACACATAAATACAGGAAGGACAAATTGGCATAGCAATCCCTGGTATCAGAAGTTCTCCGGCTCCACAGCTGAAGCCAGGGACTACATTAGACCACAAAATTTAGATGTGCCTCCAATTTCTGGCCATGGAGAGCTAGGACAATCACCATCTTGGCTAAGCAGGTAGTCCAGCCAGCTACTCCAACAGCCCTGAGCTCAGATTAGAGGCTGTTCCAATGGCTTCACCATCAGGAAGCTGACCTCTCCAGGAACTCCAGGTTTTGACTGACTCAGGCCCATGAACTGTCCTGTTTTGACTGACTGCTCTGGGGGCTGCGCTTACCAGGTGGAGCCTCCCTAGAGGTCCTGCTACTTGGGAGCTGCAACTCCTCCTGGGCCATACATTCCAGGCGGAGCCTATGTAGAGATCCTGTGACTTTGCATTATATACTGCCCCCCACACACACCTGTGCCCTCTGGGCAGAGTTTGCTTTCAGGTCTCATAACTTTGAGACTTCGCTACAGAGAAGACTTTGAGAAGACTTTGAGACTTCGCAACAGAGGCAGGTCTGTACATTCAGGCAGGTCCTGCTTTCAGGCCCCAGTGACTCTGGAGCACAGATCTCTCTAGGACCAAGCAATCCAGGCAGAGCCCTTTTCAGCCTCCAGAACTTTGCACCCTCCTGGCAATCTGGTTTCAGGCCGTGTGATCTGGGAACAGAGGCTGATCTCCAGGACTTGTGCATTGTGAGTAGGAGTTTGCTTTTAGACCCCATCAGGTTACAGTGGTGACTTCCCCAGTGGTGGGACTTTCTAAGCTGCTGTGTTCCTCTCAGGCCTCCTTATGCTGGGGCTGAGGCTTACTCTGGAGCCACCTGCTTAGGGCAAGGGAGGGTCTCAGGTTACTCAAGTAGGGGTAGCATCTGTCCCAGAAGAACTCAGTTCAGAGTGGCCACTAGCCCAGGCTCTGAGAGATACCCTTACAGCTGCTCCTGGATCCACAAGATTGCCGGTGACTGCTGGTGCACTAGCTAAGGTATGGCAGGAGTTTGGGCAAAAGTACCGTGGGTTTCAACTCGGGAAGGCTAAAAGGCTGTATTCACAGGAATCTGGGACAGTGAAAGACTGCACCCCCTCTAAAGGAGAATAATACCGAGAAGATTCATGGGAATCTGATTTCCAGCTGTGAACAGCAAAATACAGTCCATCCAGCACCCTCACACTGAAAGTGTCTCCACCCAGATGTCAGATGTGATCATCTACCCCAATTGTATATTTTGACATACTCAGTGGCAATAACACATAATCCTAAAACCAACTTTCTTTTGTTGTTGTAGTTGTTTGTTTTTGGAGTTTTTGTTGTTGTTCATCTGCTTTGTTTTGCTTGTTTTTTGCATCTTGATTCTTTTGCTGTGCCTCTGCTGCTAAAGTTTGGTATCACTGCTGTTTCAGATCTTGCAAACCAGTGCATTTTCTGTTTGTGCTGTATAGTCTCTCGGTAGTGAAATTTTCTGATACCTCCTTCTTCCCTTCCCTCTGGCAACACCTAAACTTTATTCTGCTGAAGTGAATGCCAAACTTTAAAATGGGTGTTTGATTTTAATCAAAGTATCATCTGAGGGCTCTTATGGAAGATGGCTGCTAATCCATTTGCTTGTCTCATAGGAGCTAATTAACACTATAACAGTTAGAGTGGGCACAAAATAGCCATATCAACACTGTATGTTGTATGCATACAACATACAACATATACAGTGGCTGTATATATTGACTCTTCTCCCTTATCTTGTGAGGTATTGGAAATCATAAAGGTCAATAATAAATAACAGTTTGGTGAGTCAGCCATTGCACTGATAGTACCCCAGCCCAAATAAGTAAAAAGATAAGAATCCCATCAACAAAGTTCTGAAGTGGAAAAGCAGTGGCAGAACTCAGGCCCTACTCACTAACACTGAAAATGAGGAAAAGGGGAATAACTTCTCTGCCTTAAGCCCACAAATACCCAACCAAGGATTCCATGGATAGGAATCTGGATGATAACTTAGAAAACAGTAACAACAATTTAATTATTATAGTGATCAAAGATTTCAAAGCAGAGTTAAGGAAGGAAACAAGAGAGCAATTATAGGAGCTGAAACACCACTGTAATAAAGAGTTAGAGACACTGAAAAAACATGTAGCAGAGCTCATAGGACTAAAAAGCACTGTCATCCAAATTAAAAGCTCTATGAACATATCACTTTTAGAGAAAACTCAAAATTCCTTAGAAAATAAAACCCCAGCACTCGAAGAAAGAACACTGGACAACGAAGACAGGCTGAGTAATCTTGATCACACAGAAGATAGACAAAAGAAATAAAAATAAAAATAAATACAAACACAAAGCTCACTGATAATGATCTGAATTTCCAGGAATTATGGGATGAAATCAGAAGAAATAATTTGAGAGTAACTGGAATAGGGGAAAACATTGAACATCAAATGAATGGCATAAAAAAAATCTTCTCAATGAGATAATCAAAGAAAATTTCCCTACATCAGAACTGATCCATAAATTCACCTTCAAGAGGCCTATAGGACACCAAGTAGAACTAACCAAATGAGAAACTCACTAAGACACATCATATAAAAAATGAACAACAGAGAAAGTAAACAAAGACTATTAAAAACAATAAGAGAGGGCTGGAGAGGTGGTTTGACTGTCACGGTACTTGCCTGGAATGCACAAGTATATGGGTTCAAACCTCAGCACCACATACACAACAAAGTGTCGGAGCAACAAAGGTCATGTGAAAAACTAAATAAGGTTGATTCTCTTTTTCTCCCTCTCTCTCATTTAAAAAAAAAAAAAAGTACAATAAGAGAAAGACACTAAGTTAAATTCAGAGACAAACCACTAAGGATCACAGTAGACTTCTCAAAACAGCCTGTAAAGGTGAGGAGAGCATGGAACAAATTTTTTCAAGCATTTAAAGTGAATAATTGTCAGACAAAATATTATACCCAAAAATACTCAATTTCAAACTTGATGGGGAAATAAAAAATTTCCATAATAAGGAAATAAAAGACCACTACAATGAAAAATACCAAATATTGAAGAACGAAATTGAAGAATACCTGAGAAGATGGAAATACATCCCAAGTTCTTGCTTAGGTAGAATCATTATAATTAAAGTGGCCATTCTGCCAAAAGAGCTTTACAGATTCAACACAATCCCCACCAAGATATCAATATTATACATCAAAGATATAGAAAAATCAGTACTCAAATTCATTTGGAACAATATGTAACCCAGACTAGCGAAAGCACTACTAAGAACGAAAAAAATAAAATAAAAAACAAACAAAAAACCCCTTGAGATTGGAGGGATCTCAATACCTGACCTGAAATTATACTAAAGAGCTCTAGCAACATAAAAAGCATGGTATTGATATTCTTAGAGGAGGCAGGAAGACCAATGGAATAGTATAGAAGACACTGAGACTAACCCACAAAGCTATAACCATTTGATATTTGACAAAGGGGGACAAATATAAAGTGGAGATAAAATAGCCTGCTCAACAAATGATGCTAGACAAACTGGACAGCCATATGCAAGCACTAGAAATTAGATCCTTATCTCTCACCATACAAAAATATCAAATAAAAATGGATCAAAGAACTAGGATAAATGACCAACCAACACAATTATTAGAAGACAAAATAGGATCAATTTGCTACCATTAAAGTGTAGGCACCTTCTTCCTTAATAAAACTCCTGTAGTGCAAGTACTAAAATCAAGAATCAATGAGTGGGATACCATTAAACTGAAAAGCTTCTGTACAGTTAATAAATTAATTTTGAGAGTCAAGAGAGAACCCACAGAATGGGAGAAAAATCATGGCCTGCTCCCTGTTTGACAGGGAGCTAATATTCAGCATATAAAAAAAAAAAAAAACCCTCAAAAAATACCAAAAAAATTACTCCAATCAATAAATGGGTTTCTGAACTAAACAGAAAATTTTCGTCAAGGGAAACGCAAAAATCCAAAAGATATATGAGAAAGTGTTCTACATCACTAACAATAAGATAAATGCAAATCAGAACTGTACTGAGATTCTACCTGACCCCCGTGAAAATGGCAAAAATGAACACAAGGAACAACCAATGATGGAGAGGTTGTGGGAAGAAAAGAACACTAACACATTTTTGGTAGTATTGTAAACTCATGCAACCACTCTGGAAAGCAATGTGGATACTCCTCAAAATCTAGGAACTGAACCACCATATGATCCAACTATGAATATACCACTCCTAGGTATTTCCCCAAAAGAGCTAGAATCAGCTTACTTATTACAGAGATACAGTTATATCAATGTTCATAGCAACTCAATTTAAAATAACTAAATTATGGGGCTGGAGCAGTGGTTCAGTGGTTATGGGCTTGCCCAGCATGCATAAGCACATGGGTTCAAACCTCAGCACCTACATACAAAGCTAAGTGTCAGAGCAACGAAGATCATGTGAAAAATTTAATAAAAATTGGTTCTTTCTCTCTTTCTCTCACTGTCCTTCTCTCTTTAAAAAAAAAAA